>JAULLG010534516.1:0-16178 GCA_035668355.1 Sarracenia leucophylla
CCTCTAAGGCAATTAAGTGCAACTAAGCATTTCTCAACGTGACCACAAGTCACGTACAACATAAATGATGTATCAAGGATATCTCAAAAACCCACAAATCTAGGCAAGTCCAAGCTAATATAGAACACATTGGGGTTCAAAACATCTAATCAATACTATTCTCAAATTTCAAATCCAAAAACACGATTTTCTCAATTTCTATCAACAGTTGGGAGAGAGCCCCAACCCTATCACATTATCCAAATCGAACCCTAGTTTTCTCCAAAACCAACATCGATTACCTAACCATTATTCTAGCTAACTTGGATAGCCATAGTTAAGTCCAATCCCTTGAGATTCAATTACTAATTTCATAAGCTCAAACTCAAAGCCTATAAGGCTCACATTCGGGCACTCGGCAATTAGAGTATAAACCAATGCAAAAACTTTAATAAAGATACAATTCATATCATCAAAGGGATTTACAAGGTCTAGAATCCTACATCGCAACTGAGGCGATACCAAGAAGTCGAGCCAAGTCCATAGCCGTCCCGAACCAACCCCGAACGCGCATCCAACTGCTAAAACCAATTTACCAACTTGCGATTTAATTAACGGGAGTAAAATTCTACTATACAAAAATTATCAAATTTTAATCACGGTCTAGATTCTATGCCAATATCATAGAATCGGAATCAATTTCAAGAAATTATCCCCATAGGCCCGAAATTTCCAATTTAGCCCCAAAAATCCACCAAAAACCCTAATCATTCTGAAATTGAAACTGATTCCACCAAGACCATTCTAGCAACCTTAAATAACCCTAGCAAGGTCCAATTTTATGATTTAATAGCTAAAAGCTAGATAAAATCACAAAACTCAAAAACGGGTTACGTCGGGTTCAGCGAAGCCCTAGCTTCGATCGATCATGAAGCTTTGCTCAAATCACAAACAAAATTACTAGAAATGTTCATAAGATCGAGATGATTACCTTTTATGAAGCAATCAGAGGAAATCGAGTCAAATCGAGGTAAAAATCGACCTACAAAACTCGTGGCATCGTCGCGGCTTTTCCTCCCTATTTTGCCCTTATTTTCCGTTTCTCTCGCCGTCGCCGTCGCCATCGCCGGCGACAACGAAAGTCGGTGAAGGCGCGACGGTGGTCTGCGGAGGTCGACGGTGGCCAACGGTGGTGGTGCGACCTCCGTTCTCCCTTCTCCTCCCTCGCGTCTCTCTCTCTCTCTCTCTCTCTCTCTCTAGATCTCTCTCTCTCTTTCTATTTCCCGATTTCTGCTTCTGTCGAAGCCTTATGCGCGCCTCCTTGCGCGTGTTTGCTTGTGCATTTCCCTTTTTTATAGAAAATTCAAGAACACAAATTTTAATTAAATTTTAGAACACATTTTAATTAGATTTTTGCGACAAATCTCTGGGTATAAAGAATTAATTATAATTCCTTTTTTTTACTTTTTAAATAAATAATTAAATAAAACGGTTCAAACCGTTACATCACAACCCAATGATGATATAAACATGTCCCAACCTAGACATAGATATACTAATACAAATGCTGTCATGTTCATGACAAGCCTTGAAAATTATTTAATAAGCACTTCACGTGAAAACCATGAGTTAATTAATGAGAAAATGGAGATTGCATAAGTCATGGCTCACCATGATTTTATAATATTAAGAACACTTGATCAAATTTTTAGGATTTCATTATCATTTTGGCCCTTCAAAATAGGAACTTAAAACTGCTCCAGATATAAGTCTAAAAACTCCAGTTACATAAAACAGTATTTGGGGCCTCCAACGAACTCACAAATGCTTTGATTTTTGGATATGTTTTAGCTCAATATATTTTCTACTTAAGTCTCGTGAAGAAAACTTTTGTCCATTCTATAAAATAAAAAAAATAAGAAAAGTTGAGATTTGGCCATCAGAAGAAAACAGCCCCTAAAACTCTGAATTTGAAAATTTCTAAACAGAAAAACAGAGTTTCTAAAATTTATTTAGGCTATCAAGCCAACTCTATTATTTCTCAAGTTGTTTCAACATCTTGGTATTCAAGTCTACTAAACATCTTATGAATAAAATATTTTGATTTAAGCATTTAAAACTTGGATTAAGGCCCTCACGAAAATATTGGACAGATTTACCCTTGAATTACTAAATAGGGACATTAACTTGCAGAGAGGTTTTGGGTGATTAAAATTCAACAAAATAAGCTTTGTTTCGGTGAGTAGATAGATAATCAAGTTTAGGACAAACTCTAAGAAGGGACCAAAGAGTCAATCTCGAACCAAGGTGGGAAAGTAGCCTCTGCTATAGAGGTGGCTCCAGATTTGAACAAGTTTCGGTATAAAATTGATATCTCGAGTTTTATAGACCTAAATCGGTTCAAACCAGTTTTTAAATGGAAGATAACTTAAAATTCTAACACTGGACACAAGATTTGACCTGAGGGGAGTTTGCTACATTTAGTTATGGTTTTTCAAAGTTGGGTCTAGGCTGTCTAGCAAGTAGGCAAAACAGAATAATCAATCCTTAGCACACCGATACATGTTTCAGGTTCATGCATGGTTTTAATCCTTTATTTCCTTAACATGAATTACATTTCAAATTCTTGAACTCAAGAATATTACAAAGAGTATTATAAGCATTGATCTTCAAGAAAAAAACACATGTGAAAGCTCAAAAGTGAAGATTAATTCAAAATAGCCCATTTTCATAATTTCCAGCTTATTTTAGCTAAATTCATTCTTCTTCTTTTTATTCATTATCTTTAAGATTGGTGGGAGATAGATGAGATATGAATTATTTAGTAATGGTTTAGAGAGTTTTTCTTGCCTTGGAGATTCATTTCTAAAGATTGAATGTGGTGGACTTGGCTTTGGAGCAAGAACTCCACCATTCTTCTTTTCTTTTTTTCTCACTCTCTCAAAATGCTAGAATACTTGGAAGAATTGTTTGTTTGGAAACTCAGGTTTCTCAGCTAAGAGGACTTGGTTTGAGTGTATGTGTAAGGCTCAAGAAGTGGAGATGTCATTATTAGTGTGTAAGACAAGAATCCATACACCATGCATGGAAAACAACGGTGACAAGGCAACACTCAAGATTGTGTGTGCGTCTCTCCAAAAGTGGTGTGGCCTGCCAGCCCTTTATCGTGTGTTTTGCTACTTTATTGATTTTTATTTGGTTCATAATGTTAAAAGTTGAACTACATTGTATATGAAAAATGTATAGAAATTAACCTAATGTATATTTTTATTCACTTTTATATGAAATGAAGTTATACTATAAATTTTAAAAATAATGTATTATTTTTTAAGTTTATAATTATTTTTTTATAATTTATTACGTATGTAGTAAAGTGTGGGTCAAATTAAGTTTTTCTGAAAAGATGTATAATTTAACTTAATTTTGAGATTTTGTGTGCATGGTTTTAATTGTTTTAATATATTTGGGTATGCACTTATTTTCTAATTGTTCGCAATATTTATAAATATATTTATATAATTACTAAAGGTTGTTAGAATGTTAGATTGATATGTTAGAATATTAGATTGATTCTGATTTGATTACTTTTCTATTATTATTGGTCTCTTCTGCATATAAATAGGCCTTATTGTACTCTTGTAAAGACACACACAAAAAATATATCTCTTCTCAATTTTCTACATAGTATCAGAGCCACCTACTTGTGGACTGTAATTTTTCGCCCGCGTCACTGCTCAGCGCCACCCCTGTGTCGTCGATCTCTGCACGTTGCGTCGCTCATCGCGCGCACGCGCTCAGCATCGCTCATCGCGCACACAGTGTCTCCGCCATCACCGTCATTGCGCCGCCGTTGTGCTCCCCGTGCAACACCACAGGCCTTCGCCACTGCGCGTCGCACACTATGCCACCAACGCAAGATGCTTGGTCACCGCCGCCACCAGCGTCGCCCCACCACTCCGCGCTACTGATGCGCACCATCGCTCTAGCGCCGCTCCGCTCCATCGCTCCACGACTGCGTGTCGCTACTGAGCGCCACTCCGTTCCATCGCGCCACTACTCCGCCTGGTCGCCGCCGCCGCCATCGCGCCACTGCTCGCCGCCGCCGCCAGTGCACAACGCACCAGTATTACAAAACCCTAAACCACCTGCTTGCCCTCTTGCCTTCCGCTCCATTAACCTAGAAGACAACCCAGCTACAAAACCCTAAATCGACCCAGAGATAACCCAGCCCAGCCCAACTAAAAACGCACTGCCCATTTTGTTATTTTTGTGGATGATTACAGTCGCTACACTTGGCTATATCTTTTACAGCATCGTTCTGAACTCACCAATGTTTACCACAATTTTCACAAAATAGTGCAAACTCAATTTTCTTATACCATTAAAACTTTTCGTTCAGATAAAGCAATGGAATACAAGGATAAGTCATTTCTTGCCATCCTACAGCAAAATAGGACAATCTTTCACCATTCATGATCATATACCTCACAACAAAAAGGTAGAACAGAACATCAACATCGTCACATTCTAGATACTGTAAGGGCACTTCTCACTTTTGCTTCTCTTCCAGGACGTTTTTGGGGAGAAGCTTCTCTTACTGCTGTCTACACCATCAATCGTGTTCCCTCACCCACAATACATAATAAAACTCCTTTTGAGGTTCTCCATAGTACGAACCCTAACTACTCTTTACTTCAAGTCTTTGATTGTGCTTGTTTTGTTACTCTTCCTACACATGAATGCACCAAACTTGAGCCACGCTCCAGACTCTGTTTCTTTCTTGGCTATGGTGTAACATCCTGACCTAAACTAATAAATAATCTAATGAAGAATATCCGAAAACAGGATGCCAGATCTCTTGCCGAATATTTTTTTCTTTAAAACACCGTTTAAGAAAATATAAGAATATTTTCCTCATTAAAATGTTTTAGGAAAAAGTTGAAAAAAATATTCTAACTCCTAAAATTTTTTTAGAAATTTCGGTAGAGTTTCCCCTGTTTTTGGACGGTCACCCAAATGGGCCGATCACCTGCAACAATCACCTGAACATCAACAATCTATATAAGCCCTTCAAGGGCATCAACAACCACACTCCTAGGCTATTCTATGCTATATCAAACCGTTATGCGGCACAACTCTAAAACTAATCAACAAACTATCTTCAAATATCAATAAAATAAAGGGTGGCTCATAGGCTCTTGCAACCCCAACGAAGAAAACAAAGCAAAAACTATCAAAACTGAAACGTAAAGTAAACTACCCATCGTCATCTCACATGCATACAGAAAATGATAAAAGGCCTTATGGCCGTACAGTAATCCAGCAGTAGAAAGGTAATACTTAATTTTACATTCATCCCATTTTAAATGTAAAAGAATAAAACAAATCATCCACTTTAGTTTCTTGCATTCTTGTTTTGGCTAAGAACTTTAATGGTTAAACACCGGGGCTGAGCACCAAACTGTAGGAAAATAACTGAACTACTTCAAAATCATGATACATGAAGGCGATTATGCAATTGCTCCATTATATTCATAATAAACGAGTTAATAAATTCTTTTAGTGGGATTCTCTTACTTTTACACTTGCATAATCAAAGATTTGAGACTTTAGACTTCAATTTGATCCATTCATTACTTATTCTCTCAATACTATTCCATTTTTTTTTTATATTTACAATCAATTATTCATACTTCTATTGAACACTTATTAATCCAATTTCAGGTGCTCCCTCTAAATTTCAACCTGACACACAGCCAATTCAATAACACATTAACACATCACATGAGTAGTCCTTAATATTCACATTATCAGACACATATTTCTCAATTCACAACACATAACTTACAATAGTCCAATATTTGCGTTACTATATCCGTTATTCACCTCGTGACGATATAACTCAAAGCCCACACTCACACATGTATACCTTGTAGTTAAGAGGATCTTGTTTATTACATTCTCCATTTAATTCTCATCTTTAAGGATTATTCTATGTTCATTTATCATTTACACTAGTGGCGAACTCCAGTATACTTGTTCACTCAAGGCCCAACTTATATATATATATCAAATCACACACATAAATAAATATTTTAGGTGAATATACGTTCAACGGCAAGCTTTTTTTTTCACGTTACAATATACATGATTTAGCTTTAACAGTTAAATAACTACATCACCACTTTATTCATAAATCATGAACAAAATCACTACAGCAAATAGGCAAACAATTTTCGAATCTTAGCAAGTTGGGTTTTTCTATGTTCTGAATTTCCCATTCTATTAAGCCTAGTTCAACAACCTTCTAAAAAAAAGTTTTCATAAACCACACTTGTCTCCCAAATTCACGTGTCCTCAGTGAATTTTCATAAATGATAATTAATAGCCTTGATAATAAACTTTGCATAACATAAAAGAATTAAGAGGGGTTATAATCCTATTTAACATATCTGAGCACTCAAGCTAATAAAAATGAAGGAACAGTTTTCGAACAGAAAATTGTCTATGGAAAACTATCAAATCAGTATAAATTTTCACCGAAAATCCCAATTGGGCACTTTAGTGACTGAAATTTACATTACAAATTTCTGTTTAAGGGTAATGAGACGATTTCTTCAGCTTCCGATCTCCAAACAAAAATTATCAACAAACCAACTATAAACAATACAATTTTTCCAGACACAAGGGAAGAGTTATTTGGGCAAGCAATATTCTTTATTCTTAAATTCTCAATCACACTAGTCCTAATCTAAATCTTCATTCCCAATTTGAGTCTCGATTATTCAACTCAAATTGGCGAACCCAAAATCTATTCGAATTCTATCGAAATTCCATGACGACACGAAACAGTATCATAATTCTAAACCTACTTTTGTATCATTCTAAATCCCTAAACAATCAATTTCCGGAGAATAGGGTTTTCGGAAAATTGTTTCTGTACCTCAATTTAATTCAATTCCTTTATGTATTAATCTTTAGTTCCGAATTTTTCTTTCAATTTTAAATAACCAAATCATCAATTCTCATTGATTAAGATCAACTCTAGCACTCTCATTATCCCAAAATAGTATCACCACACAATTTATTTTCAATTTCAGGTCAAATTTCAAATTTTGAGCATTCTAGCCCTATATGATTTATCTTGGCCCAAACGAAATTCATCAGCAATACATGAAATCTTTGACGAAATTCGATCATGTGAACATGAAATAAAGTAGCAAAGTTAGATTCCTACCTGGTATTGAAGAAATCGCAAAGGAAAGCAAATCGATTGAAGCAAAAGAAATCGCACTGTCGGAGCAAAATGGGGTCGCACGACCATGGTCTGGTTCGGTCTCTGATCTTCGCCGCAACTCTCTTCTTCCTTGTTTTGGTCATCGCCTGTGGCGTCGAGTTCGCCGGAGATGGCGCCAGCTGGATCTTCTTTTTCCTCTTCTTCTTCCTCCCCTGCGCCGAACTGGTTTCGGCTTCTCTTCGCGCGATTTGCGCCCTAGGTCTCCCGAAACCCTCTCTCTCTCTCTCTCTCTCTCTCTCTCTCTCTCTCTCTCTCTCTCTCTCTCTCTCTTCTTTAGCTGGCGACTAGGCCAGTGGTGACGCCGCCAATGAGTGGCAGTGGTTTCTCCGTTCTCCCCCCCTCTGGTTTTTGGCTTCGCCCGAAGCCTCTGGAAGCTACGCGAATTGCGCGAGCTTCATTTGCCCCCAATTCTCTCTCCTTTTTTTTTTTTCTTTTTTTTTCTTTTTTTTATATATAAATATATAGAATATTCTAGAATTATCTGGGTAATTGCCTCCCAAAAAAAAAATACTAATTTCATCCTTTTTATAATAAAAAGACTTGTAAACACCATAGTATTATTACTTGATTTTTAAAAATAAATTCGGGGTAAAACCTACCATCAAAAATCCTTTTTATTTAGAATGAAATATTAAATAAAATTGTTCAGGTTATTACACTCTCCCCCACTTAGAATATTTCGTCCTCAAAATCTCAGCGTTTCGAAATCACTGCGGCTCCCCCACTTAGGAGCACGCCTCACACAACAGATAACCCCATCAACATACAAGGGATCCTAATGATCCATCAAACTCATCTCACTTAAATAAAGAATTGATCCGACTCACATGCCGAAGGTCGTTGTTGTTACGCACATGGCAAGAGTTCCAAGAACTCAACTGGCATAACTAAAATCATCTTCTCACAACAAATCGGGGTCACCCATCATCTTGCAACTTTCTCTTTTGTCCACCAAGTCGAAGGCCCTTACGCCTCTTCTTTCAAATATCAAACAGTCCACTAATCAATTTTTATAAGGGTTCTCCTCGTGGGTTTGACTTAGTATATGGGTTATGGGCTCACTACGCTTCCGTTGCGCCACTCTGATTCAATGCTATGACTAAAAATCTTGTTTAAGGGCTACTTTCATCTTATTACAAACTGTTCCACCCAGTTGTTTAAATGTTATGGGGGAAAACACTTAGTCCCTACAAGTGATTCTTCAATTACTAAAGTTGTCCAACAACTTAGTTTCTTTGAACTTACAATTGTCGAACACGAGAAATTTCTACTTCTAGGTTCTTAGTTGGGGATGACTTTTCCTTTCAGGAATAAGTATTCTTACATTTTCATTTTCCACATTTGGATTATGTTTTATATCTCCATCACGTACCCACATTCCATACAAATTTTTCATTAACTAACATGAGGTTCATAAGTTAACCCATTCTATTTCAAGTAATTTCAAGTTCATAATCATATCAACATGTGTGCATCTACATTTTATAAATGATAGCAGGCGTGCTCATATATATATATACCATGCACACATAGTCCAAACCAATACCATGTATCGTAAAGTAAACGAGCTATGTTGCATACCATGGCTCGTAGACCTCACGATGCATATACACACACCCCCGGGGATGGACCTGGGTAAACGGTGAGCCTCATCTCGGTTGTACAATTCCACAGAATATCTCCTCGTGGATCAATTTCACGGAATAACTCCTCGTGAGTCAATAATAAGCCAAACTCCACGGAATAACTCCTCGTGGATCAACCTCACGGAACAACTCCTCGTGAGTCAACAATAAGCCAAACTCCACGGAATAACTCCTCGTGGATCAACCTCACGGAATAACTCCTCGTGAGTCAATAATAAGCCTAAGACTGCACCCCTACCCATCTCTAGTCCCCACACCCACATCACAAGCGTCCATCACATAAAAGCACAAAGATACAGACAATGTGCACCACAAATCATGATACACATAATGACTCGCAATGAGCCGTCCCCGCTTATGGATGGGCCGTCCAATGAATCACATATGACTCGCAATGAGCCGTCACCGCTTATGGATGGGCCGTCCAAATGACTCTGATGGTCCAAATGACTCGCAATGAGCTGTCCCCGCTTAAGGATGGGCCGTCCTGATGACTCGTAATGAGCCGTCCCCGCTTATGGATGGGCCGTCCAAATGACTCTGATACACATACCGGGATACCAATACCGGTCATCCCACAGTAAACCTCATATACCGGGATACCAATACCGGTCATCCCACAGTAAACCTCATATACCGAAACTTAGGCTATTAGAAGGAAGCCTAAAGATTTCCAAACTGTAACTAAGTCCACCACTATAGGTGTCCACGTACATGTCATAATCAACATATGGATATCAGCCAAAGGGATATCTAACTCATCACTTAATCAAATTATAAAATAGCAGAGGCTACCGTGAGGGAGCCAAAACTTTCTCGTCTACTCCAAGTATTACCCAACAATGTATCTCAGATATCTAAAATTTAGGCTATGTGTAAGAAAGCCTAGGCATACTTATGCACCCTAACCAAAATCCAACCCGATAAGATATGTTATCCTGGTTTGAGGTTCTAACATAACTTAAATTACACAAACAAGTCATTAGCCTAAGCATCTTTAATTACTTCAAACCAATCTTATCACAACATGAAAATAATTCCATAAAGTGAAAGCTTAGACTAAACCCTCAACTCAACCAAAGTAGATTCTCCCTAATCCCATAATTAATCTAATACGGGAATTATCCAAAAACCGGGTACCGGATCTCATGCCGAATATTTATTCCTTGAAACCACCAATTGGAGAAAATATAAGAATATTTGTCTCTTTAAAAAGTTTTAGGAAAAATGTTGAAAAATATTCTAACTCTTAAATTTTTTAGAAATTTCGGCAGAGTTTCCCCTGTTTTTGGACCTTCCCAAAAATGGGCAATGGTCAAATCTTCACCTGCATATAGAAATTCAACAACCCAACAATATATATAAGCCCTTCTAGGGCATCAACAACCACACTCTTAAGCTATTCTATGCTATACTAAGCCGATAACGGCACAACTATACTGCTACTCAACAGAAAGTTCCTATTAGTTCAGTTCAAAACCAATGTTAATTCCTTGAAATCAAATTCTAAATGAAACTCAACAGCTTGCTTAACATAATTACTTAAATCTTCAAAACTGGGGAACCAACCTAGCAACAGTTTGCTAACCTGTCAATCTTCAAAAACCAATCATCCAAATTATTTCTATATTAAACTAACTTCTATCATCCTCACATATTAAGGCTGAGACTCGGATTGTAACCAGAATAAATAAATAAAAATAATTAACAAACCTTTGAATAAAAATACAATTTATATCGGTAAAGGAGTTTAAAATGTCTAGAATCCTACCTCGCAGTCGAGACGATACTGAGAAACTGAGTCGAGTCCATAGTCATCCCGAACCAACCCCGATCGCGTGTTCCACTGCCAAAAGAAATTTACCAACTTGCGATTTTATTAACAGGGATAAAATTGAGCTATCCAAAAATTATCAAATTTCAGTCTCAAGCTCCATTCTACCCTAATGTCCTAGAATTGGAGTCAATTTCTTGAAATTATCCCCGTAGGGCCGAAACCCCCAAATTGACCCCAAATCGGGTCCGAAAGCTCTTGTTGTTCCGAATCTGAAATTGATTTCACCGAAATTATCCTAGCAAGTTTTTATAACCCTAACAATGTCCAATTTTGTAATTCAATAGCCCAAAGCAAGCTTAAAATCTCGGAAATCAAAAATAATTCCCGTCGGGTTCAACGGACCAAAATTTTTCGATCAATCACGAAACGTCGATAATAACGCAAACAAAATTACAAGAAATGTTCTTAAGAGGTAGTAGATTACCTTAGACGAAGTAATCCAAATAAATTGAGTCGAATCAAGCCGAGAATCACTCCTAGAAGTTCGTGGTTCCCGTCGGCACCAAGAACACCAAGTTTTCAATCGATTAATTAACTTCAATCATAATCGAAACAAAATTACTAGAAATGTTCTAGAGGGCTAGAAGAATACCTTAGATGAAGAAATCGGATGAAAATAAGCCGGATCGAAGCTTAAATCATGGCCCAAAGCCGTCGGAGTCGCACGGCTAAACTCTCTGTTTTTCTCCGTTTTCTTCCTTGTTTCCCGCCGGCGACGGCGGCATTGGAGGCCAGGCGGCGGGCCGGGGGTGGCGTCGCCGGTGGTGGAGGTCGGATCTCCTTCTCCGGCGATCTCTCTTTCCCTCTCTTGCTCGGTTTCTCTCTTTCTCTCCCTGCGAGTCGCGTGGGTCGCGACTGTATCTTTTCTGTCGAAGCTTCTGGGCTTCGGTTTAATTATAATTATAATTATTTTTTTAAAATATTTAGAAATCTCTAGAAGGCCCCTTAAAAATTCATAAATATTATTTTTTTTTTGTAGAAAATTCTAGAAATAACATAAAATAAATATGTATATAAAATTTTATTTTTCCCATTTATATTTGACCCAAAATCTCCGAAAATTAAAATAGGTTATCCGAAAAAATCCGAGGTTACAAACCAATTATCCGAAAATCCTTTTTATTTAAATTAAATTATCAAATAAAAGATGTCTGGTTATTACACTGGTGATAACCCGATCGAAGATCAATCTTCGAAAAACACGTAGCACCCCTAAGCTGGTCAAAAAGATCATCGATCCATGGCATCGGATACCTGTTCTTAACCGTCGCCTGGTTAAGTTTCCTGTAATCGATACACATACGCAAGGAACCATCCTTCTTCTTGGAAAATAATGCTGAGGCTCCCCAAGGCGAAGTACTAGCGTGTATGAAACCCTTCTTCTAAAGGTCCTCCACTTGTTTCCTCAACTCTTCCAACTCCGCTGGCGCAAAACGATAAGAGGGCATGGAAATGGGAGTTGTCCCGAGAACAAGGTCAATGGTAAACTCTACCTCCCGCCGAGGTGGCAACCCGGATAAGTCCTGGGGAAAAACATTAGTGAACTCCCAAACGATAGGTGGATACTCCACAGGAGTAGGAGGATCATCGCTGATCATCAAGGCAGATAAGAGAGCACTGAGGTTACTACCTCGGTGTGCCAGAATAGATAAGGGCTCCTACCCATTGTCCCGATCGCCCACGATGCAATGGTGAGAATCGTCTGGTGCGCGAAAGAACACTTTCCGCTTATCGCAGTCTATGGATGCCCGGTACGTAACGAGCCAATCCATACCTAGGATAACGCCAAAGGCATGCATATCTAAGATGATAAGATCATATAACATCAGGTAATCCGCGATCCATAACTCACACTCTCTAAAAATACGTCGCAAGGTCGCTATGTTGCCTAACGGTGTCTCCACGCCTAACGTGCTATCCAAGTACTATGGCGTCTAGCCAAGAGCTATAGCAAAAGATGAGGCAATAAACGAATGTGATGCTCCCGTATCTACAAGAACCCGTGCCCATGAATGGTACGCAGGAAAAGTAACTCTCATCACGGATGTGCTGGCGAGGGTCTCAGTACCTTCGGGTGCCACTCTAAAAGGCTCAGACCTGTCCAATCCAAATACTCGTCCCTGCGTTTGATGCCTAGCGCCACCACGTGAACCCTGATAACCTCCCCTTGCAGGTGTCGCAACCTGAGTATGCTGAACCGCTGCTGGCCACTGCTGTGACTGACCGTCACCTTGTGGCGTAAACCTAGACAATCCTGGCGCTGTGCCCTCAGTATCCTCGTCTGGACCATCTCCGGTGCATGCTGTGACAACGTCGAGAACCGCGACTCGTACTGCAAGACCGTTATGCCCTCCTGCTCCAGACTCATAAACTCCTCTCTATAGCGCTCCTTCGCGGATGGGGGAAAGTACTTCTCCCAAAACACTCGCTTAAAAGCCGCCCACGTCGCGTTGACGGTGGTCTTAGCCCATTTCCACCACTCTCTCGTCTCACCCCTCAGCTGGTAAGTAGCCAAACTCACCCGCAACCCAGTCTCGATGTGCAACATGTCAAGGATGAGCACGATCGTCTCGAACCATTCCGTCGCCACAGTGGGGTCAGGCTCCCCAGAAAACGTAGGAGGGTCCATCTATCGGAACTCCCTCATCACAACTGCCGCGCGTGGCTCAGGGACTTGGCTGCCTCCTCTTGCCGTTCCTGCCATCGTTGCTAAGATCTGCTGTAGAACATCTACCCCTTGCACGGGTACCTGTGGAATGTATTCCTTGCCCTGCCTATCACTAGTCCCTCCCTCACTACTACTAACATCATCACCGACCCAACCCGGATCGTGATCCCCGCCCTGACCTCCTCCACGGTAGGATAACATAGTCTATATGAAAGCTAAGGGAAGAAGAGCGTCAAGCAAGTCCTATGGCACAATAACAAAACGTGTAACACGTGTCGGGATAAAACTATTAGAATGATAAGTCAATCTGTCTAACCCAATTGGTTTTCTCGTTAGAAAGAATGTCGGCCAAATGCTTTCGTAACTCAAACTCCAAATGAGTGCCACGGATGCCGAAGGCAAGAAAGATCATCTGCAAGTCAAATCCCCATGCTCATATAACCCATATCATGCGCACGTATAGCAATTCACAATTTAAAGCAGGCATACCAAAACATGAATGCAACATGCAACAACCCACTCGAATAATCTACTTATTCCCACGGTTCCAAGGTATTCGAACCTAGAGCTCTGATACTAAGTTGTAACGCCCCAAACCGTGTGTAGCCGAGAAATCCTAAACGACGACTCGGATAAAACTGAAACAGAAAATCTATCAATTTAAATCTTAATAAAAGATTAACCTTTTCTATAAAATCCTTTTTCTTAATTAAACTATAATTATAGCTTTTCATAGTTCACCGTTCAACCCCCAAGCTCCAACAAAAAAAATCTCATTTTCGGCCTTCCAAACAGGGATGACCACTCGAGCGAGATAAATATCGCTCGAGCGGTATGGTTGACGAGAATTTACAAAGGAAAAGTTTAAATTTTCCAAAAATTGTTATTTTACCCCTTTGCCTCGAAAATGCTTTAAACCAATGCAAAACATGATTTTAAGACTTAATAAACATGAATAAAATGTTTCCAGCCCGAAATCTGAACAAAGTTTAAGAAAAGCTATAATTTCCAAAAAAATCGTTTCGTTTGTTAAGCATGCTTTTTCAGGCAAAGAAAAAACTAGCCAAATAAAACCCAATAAACACACCCGGCACATCGGCCTCACAACATACATCACATGCAAAAACAAAAGTTGAAATAAATAAAATCGGAGACTCCGGAGCCATATAACCATAAGCTTAAACATGCAAGGTACTAAAGTACTATCCGACTTTATATACAAAAACCCATGTTTTACCAAGCCTTTACAAGTCTGAAAGGAAAATAAACAGTACAAACATGGCATAAACTACACTATGCTCCATCCGGCTCCCTCCCGAGTCTCCGCCTAGTCCGCGACCTCCTTTCCGAGATCACCTACGTTGTCAGAGACAACGTGAGCCCACTGGCTCGTAGGAGACAAACTATAAAGGAACTAGGCATGTTGTATGAGGATGACATGCGATATGCAAATACAGTTTATCTAAAAACAGATAAACCTACGGAATACTGTAAACAATATAAATTCTCAAACATTTTATCGCGTGCCAGGGTTTATAAGAAAACATATATGAGTTATGATAATAATCCGGGGCATCCCCCACCTTCCGTTCCGGGGCATCCCCCAACGGAATATAAAACCGGGGCATCCCCCAATGTAAGAATAAGTCCGGGGCATCCCCCACATGTCATAATAATATATATCCGGGGCATCCCCCAACGTACATGATTTTAGCTACGGCTATCCGTTTTACTAACCGAAAACACCAGCAAGTAGTCCACCCAGCCCATACCAAGGAAAAGCTGAAACATTTCTAAAAAGAGGGTTTTAAACCCGATAAAACCCCATATCTGCAAATCTAGCATATAACACAACTTAGGCATAAAACATCCTAAACTCAGATCTGAAAAGACAGGTCTCTCGTAATCATGCTTATAACCAAGGAAAGCTAAAAAGTTTCCTAGAAAACCGAGCCCGAGGCCCGAAATATGCAAACTAGCATAAAATAGCATAAAGTCAGCATAACAGCTAAAAATAAATAAACTAGCCTTACACACAACAAGGATAGTTACTAAGTAGATTGTCACCTACCTCGTGG
Source organism: Sarracenia leucophylla (assembly GCA_035668355.1). Classification (NCBI taxonomy): domain Eukaryota; kingdom Viridiplantae; phylum Streptophyta; class Magnoliopsida; order Ericales; family Sarraceniaceae; genus Sarracenia; species Sarracenia leucophylla. Next base: position 15,506 of record JAULLG010534516.1, read on the forward strand.
TACTGTCGAAAGCCCCCAAGGCCAAAACGAGGCTATCCAAAACTGTCAGAATCCAAATCTGCTCCGGTGGATATGTAGCCCTCAATGCCGTGATCAGTCGTGCGGGTCCAGAATCCAAGCACGCGGCTCCAAAACAGCAAAAAGTAAGCATCTAGCTCTCAGATCTAGTTTCCTAGAGAGAGAAAGCAAAAGAGATATGTTTTTAACTTAACCACTAAGTTAACCCACGCCTCATATATAAGCTGACCGACACGACCGCTCGAGCGAGCTTACTACCGCTCGAGCGGTCTCGGCTGTTAGCAACCCAGCCGAATCTTAAAAACCAATGCTCGTTCTCATCCCGAACATCCTTAAACTTAGCTTACTGCTAGCAAATAATATACCGAAGCCTACAAGACAAACGGCGTGATCATCGGACCCCGAATCGTTAATAAACTTTATTTCTTTCTAAACTTTTTACCGGTTTCTCGGAAAAACAAACGAACGCCGGTTCCGAATTAAAGCTTAAAACCGAAACGGTCCACGATCTCCCGGTCCAAGGCTTCCCGAAACATACCGAAAGCCGACATACGTGTAAAACAGGGTCAGGCCCTTACACCGGGATTCGATCCTATCGACTTGGCTAAGACCCGCCAATATAACGATGTGCTACAACCGTACCAATGGACAGTCC
>JAULLG010534517.1:0-10960 GCA_035668355.1 Sarracenia leucophylla
GCCTATTTTCCTCGTGGGATCGATCCGGACTCTCCACTAACTACCTGTTAGTATGGATTTTGGTATAAACTATCAGTAGGACGACACGCTGACCATGTACCTTCGGGAGGCTGTTTGGTGTCTGTGTGTAGGCTTCCAGCAGCTGCTTGGTATAAACTATAAGTTGTGATGTTGGCATGGTGCTTGGGGTTTCTTGAACTGTCTCACCATAATGTCATCATTTTTCTCCAATTTATTTTCTTCTTGTTTTTTACTGGTTTGTCCACAGGCTTGAGTGCCTACCACTCCAAGTGAGATGTTTAATTCCTTTTTTGGGGTCCCACAATCCGGCAATGATGTCCACTAGATTTCCTAATGCACAGTCCTTCATTGTTTTCATACCACAATCAGTCTCTTTCCTATTTTTTGTCATCTTTGGTGTCCTAGATGTCATCAACTCCATTCGGACCGTTTTTTGTCATCTTTGATGCCCTAGATGTCATCAACTGCATTCGGGCCTAGAAATCATTACTGATACCACAATAATAACAATAACAATAACAACAATAATAATAATAATATTATTATTATTATTAATAATAGGAGTAATACCAAGATGGCCATATTTAATGAAGAGATTTGAGTAGTATATAATATATAAGGGTCCGCCTCATTTGGAGTCACCTAGTTCCCAAATAATAAGAAAAGAAAAAAAATTAAAAAATAATAAAGAAAAAAGTGGGAACAATGGGCGTTCTCCTATTCCTTTAGGATTATGATCCATTTGGTTGAAGTTTATAAATATCCCGTGGTTATTTCTATGCCGAGTACAACATACAGACGTGAGAAAACAAAACCACAGTTGCCTCTCAGTCACTGTAGGCTCGCCAAGAGAACAAGGAACCACCTCCTGTCCTCGCCCATAGGCTCGCGAGGAGAACACATAGTGATATAAATGCTTATAAGTATAACAGTGGTGATTATCGTCTCAGCAAATAAGCACAACAATAATTACCGCTAGCTATATGAATAAACACAAATATCAGAAAAGTCCAGTTAATATTGAATCATAAGTTAAGTTCAAAGGAAAAATGTTTAAATTTTAAAGGAAAAGTTTTGATTCAATCATCCGACCAGTCACCCGGGACTTGCCCGAAAAGTACCACTTTGGAACCCCAAGATCCAACCCTCGCCATTTACCAGAAAAGCGAGTATGTTTTGGAAAATGCCACTCCAAAACCCGTTTTTACCCAAAAAAAATCCAAACTTGGAAAATACCCAGTTTGTACATGATTTTAGTTATGGCTATTCAATCAAGAATCTGAAAGCACAGATAAATCACAAATTCTATGGTAATAGAGGAAAACTAACTTGTTTCTCATTCCGTTATTTTCAAGCCCGACAAAGCGTAAAATTGTTAAATATCACAAATAACACAATCCGTGCATAAAATATGCAAATCCAAATTTGAAAAGATAGATACCTCTTTTATATGTTCACAACCAATGAAATCTAAAAAGTTTCCAAGAAAATCGGGTCCCGATGCCCGAAATATGCAAAACAAGTATAAAAACTATAAAATCCAGCATAACAGTTAGAAATATACAAAACTAGCCTTGCATATAACAGGAGAAGTTTATTAGTAGGTCGTTCCCTACCTCATAAAGTCGTCAGAAGCTAAAAAAGCCAAAATGAGGCTAGCCAAAACTGTCAGAATCAAATTCTGGCCCGATGAACACGTAGCCTTCAACTCCCGGATCAAGCATATGCTTCAGAATCAAAGCCAAAGCCTCAAGGTCTACAAAAATCCAAGCCCTAGCTTCCAGATCTACAATCCTAGAGAGAAGGAAGAGAAAAAAATTATATTTTTCCTCTAAAAACCAACAAGTCGTAGGTCTTATAAGCCCAACCGACCTAAGTGCGCTCGAGCAGACTCCCTAGAGCTCGAGCGCTTGGCTGTTGAACCCAAATCCGAGAAACGATGAATAAACGCTATAAGTTTTGGTCCAAATGACTCGAAACCTCCCACGATAACATGCGACAATATAACACTCGACCCAAAAAGAGGGTAAGCCGAAAATCCATGAGGAACGAATCCAAATTTAAAATACTATCCGAAAACAAGTACTTTAAGTTTGAAAACCGAATCGCCCAACCGAACGTTGAACGTGTAAATTAGGGTCAGACCTTACATTTGATCTTTTTCATCTTGTATCGTTTATTTTGTTGCATTATCAAATTTTTGCATCGCCTCACCCGTTCCTATTTTATTAACAAAAACATCACAAAAAATATTTTATTAAATCAAATATCGAGCTTAGCCTAGTGTATTTAGCAGGTTATAATCATCACCTTTTAGTTTCAATTACCAATTTTTCAAATTATTCCAAATACATTTATTTTTTATACTTATTTTTTCAAAAAAAATTAAACCTCTTATAAAATTTTTAGACATCCTAAACAGTTACTTAATCTTTTTATGTACAATTTTTTTCTATAAGGTTTATAATTAAATGGTTCAAATTATTAAAATCAACCATTGTGAATGTAATTAAATAAAAATAAAATTAAAAATAAAAATCTTTGTATTTAATTTGAAAAAAAAAAAACAACAACAACAACAACTTTGACTCATTTTGGACCTCTCTAATCCAATTACATTTATGGAATATGTTACGTGCAAACCGCCATCTTCCTCGCTCAAATCAGTTTCCCACTTCACAATTAAAGTTAGTTGGGTTGTTGCACCCCCCTCTATATGTAATTCTATTTCTCTTTTTTTTTTGGATTTACTTAATATGTCTATTAATGTGATAAACCATGAGAGAGATAATTTTTATTATTCAAAATATAAATAAATAATTTCGAAACATGCCACATCAATCAATATGTTAAATAGTTCTATATGTTAGACTTTGGTATGGGAATATGTTATGAGGTCCAACAGGAGGCCCAGGCCCAACAGGAGGCTCAGAATCATTAGGGCAACATTCTTGAGATCACAATGGATAAATAAAAGAGGGAGGCAACCCTCTATGAGCTGAATCTATCACCTTCTTCTCCTTCCTCTGGATATCTCTCCCCCTCCAAAAAAAACCCTCTGTGAGCTCTCTCTATGCTCTCTCCATTGTCTCTATTTTCTCTATATCTCCCTCTCTACAAAGAACCCTACTGACTTGATCATCGGAGGATCTTTGGCCGGCACCACACCTGTGTCACCAAGGCTAACTACCTATTTTGCAGATTCCAGAGGACCGGTGAGGAGGACACCAGATTTTGACACCATCAATTGGCGCTGTCTGTGGGAACCATTCTTATAAATTTATTGATCGGTGGTTCGATTTTTAGGTTCTCCTTGTCTTCCACAGGATCTACGCAGAAAGAAATGGAGGGGGATCACCAAGCTTTGATCCAAAACCTCTTACAGAGGCAAAAATCCTTTAAGGCCATAAGAAGGTGCTAGAGACGGGTAGAAAGCCAACCAGCCCCATGAAATCCCTGAGACTCTCAATATCGAGAGGCGGCGGAGAAACCCAATGACATTTATGAAAGCCACTCATGATATTCCTCCTGACGATACCACCAGTAGGACAAGGGGAAGGTTCCCTCGTTTCTCTCTCAAATCAGAAGAGGGACTGAGCCCAAACCGCGCCGCCTCCAATGCACTACCTATGACCCCCAACCTGTCCCATACCTTCCAAGAACAAGGTCATAACAGGACAGGGAGGGGATGTTGAGAAATCGCAAGAATCCAAAAGGCGACAACGGCGAGGAGGATATCTGATGGGGCCTCCGAACCCCAAGTATCAGTGATCCCATCGTCGAACCAGAGGGAAGAGGGAAAGAATGAGGATGCCCAAAGCCTCCCTACGCGGAACCAGGAGTCCAAGGGTCGTACAGATCAGTCGAACATGGGTTAGTCGAACCTGGGTCTGATCTGATCCTTTCACAGCTCGGTAACCCCTGATCGGCTAAGATTGGTCGGCGACGATCGGTCATCGATCGCCCAGTCTCAATGAAAATGGACCAACAAGTTCGATCTAGCTCTCTGCAAATCGCATCCTGACCATGGCCCTAGCAAGCCCAACTCGGTAACCCAAGAAAATGATCAGCAAACACAGGTCTATAGGAAAAATCGACTCATCCCTCCGGTGTCACCTCGACACGACAGGAATGCTGTGAACAGCCCATCGGTGAGTCGAACAAGGGAGAGAACACAACTCTTTCAAGAAACTGTTGAGGGGATCAATGACGATATAGATCCTGGTTACATATTCGACCCGCGTTGGACCCAAGCTATGGATTGAAAGACCAAATAGGAAAGGAAGTTGCGAAATCAGACATATGAGGGAGCTGAAGGGGATAAACAAGCTGCCGCCTCAAATGCTGGCACGTTCTGAACACTCTGACTGAATGCACGTGTCGAGCTCACGAGGTCAAGACTCGTCTCCATGCCTAGAGACAGCTTAAACTCGGCACTCCTACACACCAATTGAAAATATGCCACGCGCAAGTAGAGAAAGAGTAGTAAGGTGGAGAAGCCTCATCTGAGAAACCGCTGGCAATATGACTTACAATGGCCCCTGGTTATGTGACCGACAGCCTGTATCCCATAAGTTGGATTTGTGAACTTATTTCTTTGTTTTTTGACAAAGGGTCATTAAGCTCAGCAAGCCCAATAACTAATGACGAAGCTTTAGTAGTCAAATCAAGTGACACCTACGAAATCCACTCACGTAAACGCTACGAAACAGATTTCGAGATTTTGGAAACATTGCCGTTTAAGTTTATATTATGATCAACCGGGACGACCGAGAAGGGTGATCTGTCGAGCGGGATGACTGGCCAAGCCGTGATGGTCAGCTGAATTTTGGCAATGATCAGTCAAGCTAAAACGAGGGTCAACCAAGAGGAGGACTGAGCTGGAATGAGGGTCGACCAAGAGGATTACCAATCCAGAATGATCAACCAACAGGATGACCTTCCCTAATGACCTACTGTCCCAGATGATCAGACGGAACGACCCGCCAAACTTGGCGCCCAGCCGAATCGACTAGCCTAAAGGGCATTCGATAAATTTTATTCAAAAAAGCACCGTAAATTCTTTAATTTCGATTGTCCTATTTTCTATGCATATTGCTATGATACACCATTGTTCTTCCCGAAAAGGACAGGCTATACAAAATAAATGATACCACCAATTCGGCCAACCAATGGTACCGAACTAAACAACGTTCACTGAACCAATGATACACATGGAAATCGATATTCTCATCAAATTTAGTGGGGACTCCAAAGCGGAGACATCTACATCGGTATTCTCAGCAGTACCTGCTCTTCGACCAGATCCTACCGAGAATAGGGAACTACTGGTACGAATATGAAGGATATATGGCCGATCGATCTAGTTACACTGTGTACGAATCTTTCTACATATATTCGGGTGCAATTTGGATGGCCATCTGCATAGGACTTTCTTCCCTATCGACCTCAGTAATGTTGAAGAAGATTCAACCCCAAGCCTAAAAGGCAGTTGGTAATTTATATTCCAAAGCATTACATTTCTATATATTTTGACATATTCTGCTTTCTACACATGTTGCTGTAGGCCCCTCTTCTTTCCTAAAAAGTAATGACAGAGCACAAAGACCGACCTATTGTGCCCCAAGATAGTAAGGTAGGAGATGAGATTACTGATGACCCAGACTACGGTCCCAATAGCTCGACGAGGAAGACCGACCTATTGTGCCTATGGGCAGGAGAGAGAGCGTAGCTCCTAACGTGCCCCGAACTACGATCCCAATAACTCGACGAGGGAGATCCACCTATTGTGCTACGGGCAGGGGAGAGAGCTTAGCTCATACCGTGCCCCAGACTACGGTCCAAATAGCTCAAAAATGAAGACCAACCTATTGTGCCTACGGGCAGGGGAGAGAACGTAGCTCCTACCGTGCCCCGGACTACGGTCCCAATAGCTCGACGACGAAGACCGACCAATTGTGCCTACGGGCAGGGGAGAGAGCATAGCTCTTGCCGTGCCCCGGACTACGGTCCCAATAGCTCGAAGATGAAGTTCTCAATACTTGTTGTGCCCAAAGGGGCAGGGTAGGAGATATGCTCTCTGACAATCCCGGACTACGGTCCCAGCAGCTCGCCATTGCTGTTCTCCGTACCTGTTATGCCCAAAGGGGCAGGGTAGGAGATAAGATCTCGGACAATCCCGGACTACCGTCCCAGCAGCTCGCCAATACAGTTCTCCGTATCTGTTGTGCCCACAGAGGCATGGTAGGAGATAAGATCTCTGACAATCCCTGACTACGGTCCCTGTAGCTCGCCAAAGCGGTTCTCTAGACCTATTGTGCCATTGAGGCAGGGGATAGAGCGTAGCTCCCATGCCTCGGACCACGGCCCCAATAGCTCACAGACCCTCCGGACCTTATTATGGAGATCCTCCGAGATATATTGACCGACCCTCCAGGGCTTGTTATGGAGATCCTCCAGGATATATTCAGCGACCCTCCGGGGCTTGTTATGGAGATCCTCCGGGATATATTGGCCGACCCTACGGGGCATATGTTATTTAACCCTACGAGGCATATCTTGAAGACCCCTACGGGGGGATATTCTATGAGCCCTAAGGGGATTATCTTGAAGACCCCGACGGGGGATGTTCTGTCAGCCTTACAGGGCATATCTCGAAGAACCCTATGGGGGATATCCTACCTACCACCCGAGTTGTATTTATTCGGCCTCGAGCTTCAAATGATCATACCCGACCATATGCCGCTGACACTAGGGGACTCCCGATCATCATGAGTCCAGAAGTGCAGGCCCATGTGGAAGACCAGATATTCTCATCAGGGCCTACCGACCAAGACAGGGTGACAGACCCAAATCCAGCGAGCTGAGTATGTTTTCCTGCATCCTCTTCGGCCTTCGGCCAAACACCATAAAGAACAGGGGACTACTGATAGTAAGAGAAGGGATTACAACCAATATATGATCAACGGGAGCCTCCAAGACTGCCTAGCAACGAAGGTATACAACCAGGACGAGCCACACTTGCCAAGGAAGCTGACTGACAACACCCTCACCAGCCCGACCAGTTCGGCCATCCCATCAACCGAGTAAGCTTCCGCAACCTTCCCGCCCGATCTGGGCTCAACAGGGCTACGGGCCCACACTTGAGGCTATCAAACCTCATTCTGAGCTGGATGACCAGCCAACCAACCGCCTGGGCAACCAACCGACTTTATGAGCTGGATAGCCAGCTAAGCTGCCAACAAACCGAGCGGGAAGATGACCAGCGATAGCGCGATCGGTAAGACACGATATGCACGATCAACGTTTGCCAAGAGCGATCAGACCACAAGTGTGGCCATCCACAACCAACGGTGCACGGGCAGATGGAAATTTATTATATGGAATCAGATACTCTATCAAAGCTTACAACCGACCGGCTTATTATGAGGGCCCTACGGGGTACATCCCGACCTTATGGAGCACGTTTGGAAGACCCCATCGAGAATGGGGGATTGCATGGGCATGGGAATATTTCTATTCTCCTGACTGGACCGGCCTTGTAGAGATGACAGAGGCCGACTGGTATTCTTGTCAATCAATCAGCAAGAACATACAACTGGGACAAGTCAGACTCGCCAAGGAATCCGACCTACAGCTCTCTTACCGGCCCAATCAGGCTAGCCGCCCCCTCAACCGAGCAAGCTCTCACCACCTTTCCTCCTGATCAACACTCAACTGGGCTACGGGACCACACTTAAGGTCTTCAGACCGAGCACCGAGCTGAATGATTAGCTGAGCAACCGACTGACCAAGCCGGACTACCAGTCGACCCTATAGGTCCACCACACTTCCGCTATGAGTGTAATCAACAAGAATTGATCGGCAAGATACATTCGACATGATCAACGTCAGCCAAGAGCGACCGGACCACAAATATAGCTATCAACAACCAAAGGTGCACGGCCAGAGGAAGACCTATCATACAGAATCCGATACAGTTGACCAAAGCTTACAGTCGACTGACCAATCCACTACGAAGACCCTACGGAATATATTACAACAACTCTACCAAGGACAAGTGACTTCTTATCGACATATTATCCGACCTCCCTGCGGGCTATACTCTGAAGACCCTATCCAGATAGCGGACAATGTATATGTGGGATATTTCTACTTCTCCAGACCGACCTTGTAAGAATAACACGAGTAAATTGGTATTCTCGGAAGTACCCGCTCTTCGACCAGATCCTACCGAGAATAGGGGACTCCCGATGTGGGAGTATTTTATACCGGCCCAAAGAATTAATAGTGACCAGGCTCATGACCCATGGCCCAATAGGCTGGGCCCACACAAGGTCCATTAGGGTTAGGGCAACACCCAAAAACATATATAAAGGCATGGAGGATCCATCACCTGACTCTCTCATCTTCTTCCTATCCCGCCAAAACAGATTCTTTGTGAGTCTTTTTCCCTTCTCCCTCTCCATATCTCCCTCTCCATTTTTTCTTCATAAAGAACCCTACTGACTTGAGCGTCGGAGGGTCTTTGGCCGGCACTACACCGGTGCCACCAAGGCTAATCCCTGTTTTGCAGATCTCGGAAGACCGGCGAGGAGGACGCCAGATTTTGCCGCTATCAATTGGCACCGTCTGTGGGAACCATTTTATAAATTTATTGATCAGTGGTCGATTCCAACGTTCTCTTCGTCTCCTACTAAGATCTGCACCAGAAGACCAATTGAGCCTGGGTTCTGTAGGACCTGGGCAAGAAAGATCCAAAAGCTCCTTCTAGTGCCTCCAATGGCGAGCCCGGTAATCGTCTTTGCAAAAAATTAAAGACGAAGGAGAAAAAACATATTTGATTCGATGGCACAATCAGAAGCACAGGGAGGCATTCCAAGTGTAGCCGGACATGGCCGATCACATCCGGACCTCATTCACCTTCGCCGATGATCGCTGCCCAATCTGGATCATCGTGTTCAGAGAACCCGAGCAACCAGGTCATCCGAACCAGATTCGACTGTACTAGTCCAGCGTCGGGGCCTCAGCATCAGCGGCGTGGCAACCAAAGTTAGTTTTTAGCCGAACGGAGTAGTCCAACTAGCGACCATCATATGGCTCTGGAAGCAAACCAAGGAGAGAAGGAGAAGAAGGGTACCTCGGTGAACTTATATGATGGGAGCCAAAAACCCATTGCTGAACGGAGTAAACCCTGTCGAAGAAGGGCCAGCAACTGTAAGAAAGACAGAAGAGCAATAAGAACTAGATCACCGGAACAGCGGAAACCCTGTTGCCGAGCAACACAGATGCGTGGCAGATTGGTCGAGCAGCAGGGTCAACTAGGCAAATCCTAACCCTCATAAATCCGAAACCAAGCCGACATCACCCCGCCCAATCACCGACCTACCCCGCGACCGCGGCTCCGAGCTTACCAAGTCAGTGAAAGCAACGTACAGGCTAAGGTCGGGAGATCTTTGATCCTTACGATGGAGAAGTTGTAGATGGGAGCACCGGCCAGAGATGAGCCAACCTCTGCCCAACATATACTTCTCGATCGGAAAACAACCGCTCAGTAAGTCGGATCAGCCACTCAGATTGGCCATCCTCGCGCTCGCCGCCAGATTCCGTCGGTCGCCGTCTTTCCGTCGATCGGCGCGTCGTCTCTCCGTCGCCCCTTCTTCGAACCTGAAGATCGAACTGTGCACCACAAATCACTGTCGCCTCCAGTCATCCTCACCGCTCGTCTGCGATCTGCCCATCTTGATCGCCGACAACGCTCCCTCGGCGATGGATCGCTCCTCGCCGCCGTCACTGTCGTCCCAGCCAGATCTTAACCTCAAGCCAAAACTGGAGCAAGCCTGGTCTTCATTGCCATTACCTGACTGTTTTGATGAGCCGGAGCGAGTTGGATCCAGCGAACTGAAACCGGATCTAAACCTGGAGCTCACACCTTAAAAGGCTTAAATCAAATATGATTGCGTGTTTGGCCTTTCGGTACGCGAGGCCTAAACCCATTCCATTACTTGTCAAGGGCGTCCGTGGCCTCTACTTAGGATGTTCAGCAGAACAATTGAATGCGGCTCAATTTCTAGGTGACGGCTACGAAACTATCATTACGATCCTCAGATCCACTTATCAAGGCCAGATGCGTTCCGTCACTAGCAAAGAATATTCAGTGCATCAAGATGAAACGAGACGTTTGAGAGTCTGGCGACGTTCGGGTTGCTGGCAAGTTTTATGATTTTCTTGTTAACCGTATGTCACAAGGGCCGAAGTGTTTGGTTCTGCAGCTGACGCGTTTAGAAGTATAAATCCGGGCAACAGAGGCGGAAGCGACGCTTTATGCCCACAAGAGAATTAAACGCGGACAGATTTGAGCCCTCGAAGGAAAGGCGACTCAAATGATTACAGAATCGACTAGCCCAAAGGGCATTTGGTAACCCCACCCAAAACACTGCATTTTTAAGTATGTTCTATTTTCTACATGTACTGTTATGGCAGGCTACCTCTCTCCTTCGAAAGAACAACATACCAAGAGAAAATGCGGCAAAATCCGGAGTTCTCACCGGAATGCTAAAGCCTCAAGCTCTCCCTTAGCTCTCCTCCAACTCAGCCAACCAGAATGATCGGCCGAGAGGATGACCAGACCGGGATGATCGACCAAGTCCGAGCCGGGATGGTTGGCCGAGAGGATGATCCTCCAGGATGAGCGATCGACCGAGGGGAAGATCCGCCAAGATGTCATGTCCAGCAGGATGACCGGCCAGGACGACCTGTCCAGTAGGATAGCCTGACGGGGTGACCCGACCAAAGGACGACCTATTGGGATAACTCGACCAGCGGGACGACTGATTAGGATGACCGACCCATCAAGATGATCTGTCAGCCGAAACAACCTGACTAAGTCGAGCCAACCCATCGACTCGCCGAGTTTGGCTATAAAAAATAAATGTTGGCC
>JAULLG010534731.1:0-10954 GCA_035668355.1 Sarracenia leucophylla
CCAACAAGAAATATTTCGCGCATATAATTGGGTTACGTGAGGGATCACGAGGAAGTATAGGACTCGGGCTAACCGTACGAGAATCCCAGATATCCGTAACTCAACCCCCGAGTTAGATCCTTTCTCGAACGAACTAAGACTTATTCCACTAAAGTTCTTGACTAAACTCCCGGCCCTAACTCGATTTGTGTCTCGGGTTTCTAATTATCATTTGCACTCTAGTCTCCCCACGTTTAAGATATAGATTCCCAAATATCGAATTAGGTTACAGACAACTCGGTTCGATAATCATCTTTTCCTCGCACCCGCACCACTTAATCTTTTGAGTATGCTGGATCAACCGATCCACTGTGCAGGTTTGGCATAGTTAAACATATAAGCAAAGCACACGAGGGGGAACTTTTCAACTTAAGTCGAACGTGATTTCTATCAGTTGATTATCAACCATCAATCGAATAACGACAGTACCCAGCCCACGGGTCATATTGATCTCAATATCGAAATCTCATCCATTGGTGACTTAATGTACTGGGTATTATCCGAACATGATTCGATCAATCACATCGGGATTAAAAGTACGTGTAATACATGATAATATAGGATGTGGATCAATTAATATAGTCAGTATAGAATTGATCATCCTAATGATCCTATTCAATACACTCCTAGTGTACTAACACATTGAGCTCGAACATCAAATTACAAGACCAAAATTTGAGCTGTTTGACCTAGCTAAGACCAGCTACTATAACAATGTGCTACAACCATACCAATGGGTTGTCCAGGTCCATTACGATTGTGAGCCCGCTTGTACATTTGTCAGAACCTTTGACCCGATCTTCCGCACTTCATGCACTGAGTCAAATACTGGACATAATGTATGGACTATGAATTGACATATCATACATACAATAAATATGAAATAGTAAATGAAAATCATCTCAATTGTTTTCTCTTTAATATGCCAGGGATCAAGGATAAAAATACACAAAAGCATGGCTTTTAGTATACAATCCCAACACTTATACCCTAAGTTTTAAGATACTATGATGTTTAGTTTATTTAAAGATGGGTAGATTTCTTTTACTTCTGTGATATTACTATTATTTATATTACATTACATAGTTGTGGTAGCTCTTAGACATTCCTGATAATCTGATGCATCATAAGATCAAGGGCCGAGGTTTATGGGAAGTTGGTGGTACTTAGAATTGTGTTAGGATAATATACTTAACGAGTTTCAGAATTCTTGTTTTGTACATGCCGGCAGTACCAAAATATATCATGGCCTATGTTGGAAATTTTGGTCGAAAGGGATGAAGAAAGATATAGAAAAATTTATGATGAAGTGCCATACATATCAAAAGGTTAAGGCTGAACACCAGTGATCTGTCGAGTTACTTCAAACCTCAACCATTTCGGAATGGAAGTGGGAGCATGTGACTATGGATTTTGTTTTTAGACTTTCGAGATCACCGAAAAGTCACAATGCCATATGAGTGATAGCTGAACCATTGACTAAGTCTATGCACTTCCTTCTCATGCTTACGATAGATTTAATGGATAAATTAGGAAGGTTCTATGTTAGTGAGATCGTTCGGCTTTATGGAGTACCTATGTTGATGGTTTCAGATAGGATAATAGGCTAACATCCTGGTTCTAGTAGGGCCTATATTCAGCCTTGGGAACTAAATTTTGTTTCAAACCACCTTATATCATTTTAGGATTCAGATTTGGACAAAATCATACATTTTGGGGAAAATAAGGATTTTGGCCTTACACCTTGAAATTGACTTGGGTTTTTTGAAATTGGACCTTGTTATAGTATTAATTGACAAAAAAATATTGATATGCTAAGTGAAATGAGTTTAGTGACGAAATTGAGTTTTGAGGTCAAACTTAGGCTTTGGCCTAATTGTGGAGTTGTGTTGCGGAGTGGATTGTGTATGTGGCGGTGAGTTGTTGGTCGAGATGAATCCTTAGTAGATTGGACTCGAGTTAACAAGAGGAGCCTTATTTGGGTTGGACCCAGTTTGTGTTTACTTGTGAGATTTAATGAAAATAAATGATCACCTAGATCTTTCGATCTAACTGTTGGACCGTGTCGAGCTGTAGAGGGCATGATAACCTTAAACCACTATATAGGTTAAAGTTGGTTGTATCATGTGATATGTCAACTAGCTTTATCACCTATGATCTCGGTTTCTTAACTCCTTGGTGAAAGACCATAGACTTGCGCAAGTGAGGGTGGCTCACCCTTCGGTTAGTGATCGTTAAGATGAGCAATTTATGCTGAGTTATAGAGGGCATGATAACCTTTAATCTGTAAGTTTGGGTTAATGGGATTCTCATCATGTGGTAAGTCTATAAGCTTTGTTGATGATCGACGTTAAGTAATTAAATCTACATGAAAAGTGAGTATGTGTGTGTGGATGTGCATGAGTGTGTGTGTGGAAATGTGGTGGTTGAGAAAGATAGAGGATGGGAAAACATGTTTTGGCATTGATAAAACTGGCTATACATATTTTGATAAGATTTGTGAAAATTTAAGTTTTTTCAGATAAAACCTTACTTACGTAATCGTTGCATAATCATCCTATAATATCAAGCATCTATTCAGTTATTTCCATGTATCCTATGAGCCACGACTCAATTTGTTTTATAATAACGTGCAGGTGATAGCGGGAATGCGATGATGGATTGATATGGATGCATGTTCTTCCCAATCTCAAGATTGATACGAGAGTTTTTTTTTTATAAATATAGCATTATTACATTCTTTTGGTATTTGTTTTGGGATAAATATAACTAACTTCAAGCATGCTCATTTGGCTTCTCTAGGAAGTATTACTATAAGACCTTGAGGCCAAATTCATATACTGCATGTCTAATGAGGAATTTAGAATATTTGGATGACATATCACGGGTTAGATTCTATTGTTTTTCCTTTAATCCTATATCTGTCAAGCTTGTAAAACTTATTTATTAAACATATATTTGGATTTTACATTGAAAACACATTTCAAAGGATTTGGTATGTTTGAATCAGGTTTTAGGCCATTTTGGTTATAAAGACTCCTAAACAAGTCTTTCAACCAAGCCAAACACTTAGCCAAAATTTTGCTATTTTTCCAACCTTGGTCACTGCCATGTCACTGCTCGAGCGGTGGTGGGATCCGCTCGAGCGGTCTCCTGTGTGCCAAACTTTGAATTTTATTATAAATCCACAAGTCGTGGGCATGTTTTGGATATCCTTTCTACACTATAAAACATGGGTTTTAGCGTACTTTATACTGGTAAAGAACTTAAAAAGATTGAATTATATACTCCAAAGGATATGGGTGTTTCTTGAAAACCAATTTAAATCTTCAATTTCATTTTTTATTCCACGTTTTACTTAATATTCGGAGTTAGGATATTACAAATTAGTATCAGAGCTCTAGGTTCGAATACCTTAGAACCGTGAGAAGGGTTGTACCATGCCAAGAGGGTTGACTTATGTGCTGCATTCATGCCATGGAGTAATCTTTTATGCTTGATTTGTGATATGAATTAATGTTTGCATGCTATGTGATTACTTAGGTATGGAGGTAGGACTTTGAGGATAATGCTTCTGGCTTTTAGCGTCTGGTTAAGTAATTTGGAAATCAAATTAGAAAGGCACTTAGCTAATGCCCATTCTATTTAGAGATCCAAACAAGTTGTTCAGATTGAGGTATTATTCTAATTAGCCTTCTTAGAACCTGATCAGGTGTTAACATGCTTATATGCCAAGGTGTTAGCATGCTTATTTGGTTGAGTTTCTTTGGTTGAGGGAAAGTTGGTTGTGTTACCATCAGGGAACCGTTTTGACCGTTCTTTTCATTTTCTCTTCATATAGTTTTGTGATGAATTAGGGTAGGAGACGAACCACCAATTGAGGCTGCACGAGTGACGAGGTGCCAGAAGTCGAGGATGTTACAACCTCGTAAATGCAAGCGGATGGTCTAGGCACCTTTCAAGAGATGATGAACACCATGAGAGTGCTCGCTGAAACGGCAAGGGGAGGTGTTCGTTCCCCCGAGCCAAGAGAATCGGTGGCTATGAGAGATTTTCAACACCTTAGTCCTCCCATTTTAGCATCAAGCTCGAATCTAAGGGCACCACTTGTTGGTTGATAATAACTACAACGATCCTGGACACATGGAGGATCATGGAGGATGAGTTGAGACTAGATCTGGCTACCTTTTAGTTAAGAGAGGATGCCAAGGAGTGGTGGGAGTTCACCAAAACCATCGTAGATCCAGTATGTAGCCAAAGGATGTGTACCAAAAGTAATTTTTGGATCTTACGCAAGGATCTTTATCTATGATCCAGTATGAAGCCAAATTCACCAGTCTGTTCAAGTTTTCCCAGGAGATGGTGTCGACGTAGGAGCTAAGGGCAAAACTCTTTGAGAGAGGCATTCAACCCATGATCAGAAACAAGGTTATGGCATTAAGACTTTAGGTCTTATAGAGCTGGTTGAAATTGCTATCACAGTGGAGAACAAGTTAGTAGAGACGCATAAGGATGGGGGCGGACGAACACCAGTCGGTAGCAGTGTCGTGCAATCATCCGGATTGCAGTTGAAGAAGAAAAAGTTTAGAGGTAATCGATCATTTTCGGCAGGACTATCACTCCTGCCGTATTGGGCACCGGCTCCTTCCATTGCATCTATAGGGCATACGGATGTGAGAGAAGGGCTTTGCTTCTCTTGTAAGCAACCTGGACATAGGGCTAGGGATTTCCCTCAGACTCAAGTAGTGGGGACTGTAGTGATGTGCTATTAGTGTGAACAGGCAGGGCACAAAAAGTGGGACTACCAACAGAGGACGACAACATAGGCCACCCCTAGTGCATCTCCGATCCAGTAGCATCAGGGTCGATAGGGTTATGCTTAGCCTCAACATCCTTCGACCATGCAATGATCTAGGACAGGGGAAGGGCCTACTTCATCACAGTCCGTGAAGCCACCTGTCAAGGGAAACCAGCGACGTGCCTACGCTCTTATAGAGCCTAGTCCTATAGCAACACCTATGATACCTGATGCCACAGCCAGACCTTCCATTATATGAGGTACCTTTCTTATGTACTGATCTTATGCATGAGTCCTTATTGACACCGAAGCATCACATTCTTTCATATCATTAGCATTTGCATCTTACTTAAGGTTAGAGGTGGAGATGCTAGATTGTACCGTGTATGTTGATAAATCGATGGGTGAGACCGCCGCATTGAGACGGGTGTGTAGAGCATGTGAGTTGGAGATAACACATCACCATTTGTCTTTTGACTTATCGTGCTTGAGATGGACTTCTTCAATATCATCCTTAGAATGAATAGGTTGATCGCATATTGTGCTTATACAGATTATGATCGTCAATGTATCGCCATTTATACTCCCGAGAGAGTCTTTCATTTTCGTGGGCGATTGAGATGATGGCTCTATTCATTCTTATCTTTCACGGTGTGATGGGTGTCTTACCTCCCTTTTCTCAGCTCTTGTGATTGGCGGAGATGAGTTCTCCTTTGATGGCCTTCCTCTGGCCATTAGTAAGCTTCATGATGTCTTCTCTTAGGACTTGTTTGAACTTCCATCATAGAAAAAAGTAAAGTTTGGCAAGTATCTTATTCAGGGGGCATCCCTCATCTTTATGCCTTCCTATAGTTTTGCACCCGTGAAGCTTATCGAGCTGAAGGCCCAAGTTCAAGATTTACTAGACAAGGGTTTTATCTGGCCTAGCGTATCGCCTTGGGGAGCACTGGCCTTGTTTGCGAAAAAGAAGGATGCATCCCTATGTTTGTATATCGATTATCGTAAGTCGAACTAGGTGACTGTAAATAATAAGTATCCTATGTCACGCATCGATGACTTATTCGATCAGCTAAAAGGATCATCCTGCTTTTTTATGATCGATCTGAGATTGGGATATCATCAGATGAGGGTGAAGGAGGAGGATGTTGCGAAGACAGCTTTCTGTACCCATTACGAACACTGCGAATTTCTCGTCATGCCCTTTGACTAGACAAACACACTTGCTACATTCATGGATCTCATGAATCACATCTTCTACTAGTATATTGATCAATTTGTTATGTTGTTCGTGGATGACATGCTCATCTATTTTCCGTCAGAGGAGGAGCATGAGGAGCACCTTTGTATTTCTTTGCAATTGTTGCCAGACCATCGGCTAAATGCCAAGTATAACAAGTGTGAGTTTTGGCTTTTGACAGTCAAATTCTTGAGGAATGTTGTGTTGATTGATGGTGTAGCCATAGATTCGTCTAAGATTGAGGTAGTAACAACGTGGGAGTGACTGAAGAGTCTTCGAGATCAGGAGTTTCTTAGGCCTTACCGACTACAATTGTAAATTTGTGAGTGACTTCTTCCGGCGTACAGCACCAATGACATGCCTTACTCGTAAAGGTGTTAAGTTCACGTGGGGTGATGACTGCGAGCTACCCTTTCATGAGCTAAAAAGATGGCTCACCAACGCACCAGTTTTGATCATGTCTGAATGAGATTTGGCGTATACTGTATATTGTGACGCATCTCTTGAAGGCTTAGGTTGTGTGCTTATGCAACAAGGGAATGTAGTTACCTACGGATCTCAGTAGTTGAATATCCACGAAAAAAAACTACCAAACGCATGATCTGGAGCTTGCCACGGTGATTTTTGCCTTAAAGACGTGGAGGCAATACTTGTATGGGGAGAATTTTGAGGAATTATCTAATTACAAGAGATTGAAATACCTCTTTTCACAGAAAGACCTCAACATGAGGCAAAGGAGGTGGATGGAATTTCTGGGTGACTACGATTTTGGCCTCTAATACCATCCGAGCAAAGACAATGTCGTGGTTAACGCTCTTAGTAGAAAGTCATTGAGTTCTCCCAAGCATATTGTCATTCGGGAATAGAACATTATGGGAGAGATTGGTGAGTTCAACTTACACCTATGAGAGTCTGAGGATCATGTGACATTTTTCACCATGGTTTCTCAGCCTACTCTTGTGGCACGTGTGCTAGGATAGTATACTTAAAAGCCATGCTTTCATGTATTTTATTATCCAGGATCCCGACATATTAATGAGACTCAGTTGAGATTATATGCATATTCGGTTTCATATTTATTTAATGTATGATGTATGTATGCATTGTACGTATATCTTGTCCAGTATTTGACTCGTCGCATAAAGCGGGGAAGATCAGGTCAAAGGTTCCGACAAATGTACAAGGGGCTCACTACCGCAATGGATCCAGACTGTCCATTGGTATGGTTGTAGCACATCATTATATTTACTGATCTTGGCTAGGTCGAAAGGATCGAATCTCGATCTTGGGATTTGAGTTTCAAGATCGATGTGTTAGTACACTTGGAGTATATTGAGTGTGATCAGTAGGATGATCAATTCTATACCTCCTGTATGAATTGATCCACATCCTACATTATCCGGTTTTGCACGTGCTCTTAATCCTGACGTGATTGCTCAAATCATGTTCGGATAGTGTTCAGTTCTTTAAGTGACCAATGGAGGAGATTTCTATGGCAAGATCAATATGACCGGTGGGTTGGGTGCTTACATTATTAGTTCGATGGTTGATAGTCAGCTGACGGACACCACGTCCGATATATGTTGTGGAGTTCCCCCTCGTGTGCTTTTCTTATAGGTTTGACGATGCCAAGCCTGGCCAGCGGATCTGTTGATTCGACATGTCAATAAGTTAAGCGGTGCGGTTACAAGAAAAAGAGGATTTTTGAACCAGGTTATCAGTAACTTAATTCGATTATCGAGAATCTATATCTTAAACGTGGGGAGATAATAGTGCATTTGATAAATCGAAAACTCGAGACATAATTCAAGTTTAGGGCCGGGAGTTCGATCAAGGCCTTTAGTGGAATAAATCCTCGCTTGTGTGAGAATGGATCTAAGTCGGGGGTTGAGTTAGGGATATTCAGTATTCTCGTACTGTTATCCCGAGTCCTATACCTCCACGGGATCCCGAACGTAACCCTTTTATACGCATGGGTTTTTGGTAGGCTTCAGTTTTATTTAATTTAATTCGATCAACAGATTTAATCACTGGGACTTTTGGGGTATTAAATTAAATGTTTAGGGGCGTAATTGGCATAGGGAATTTTAGGGAATACCTTAAGGGTGGCCGGCCATGGCTAGTGTGAAAATATTATTTATTTTGGTAAATGTATGTGGGTAATTGCTTTATAGGAAATTAAATATATACTTAATATATTTTTGGTGTAATTTAATTATGCTAAAAATATAACAAAAATAAATGTATTTTCTCCCTTCATGGGCCGGCCCTAGGTGGGTGTATTTTATGTATATTCCTCGCTAATTTTTAGAAAAAAAATATAAGGTTTCCTAATTATTAGATGATGGATATATATACATAAATGAAGGAGTGATCTGGGATTACACAAATAATTCTCTAACCCTAAAATAACAAGGAGTCGCCGCCCCTACTCTCTCTCCCCTCTCGGTTCTTGCTTTGTGCTTGGAGAACTTTTGAGAGATTGATAGTGTGTTGAAGCCTAAGGCAGTCGTCTCAGATCGATGCCCACACACCGGAGTCAATACGTGCAAGGGTCATACGTGAGAAGGTTTCGTGGGTGTCTCACCAACGGATATGTGGAACACGTTTGTGATTTTTTGACAAATCACTATAGCTATATTTCTGTCCATTTAATTAGTACATGTTTTAGTTTCATGAAATACGTGCACCGAAAAATATTTTTAAAATGTAACGCATCTGCGGTAACCGATACTCCAAAAGAAAACCCTCCTACTTCTCTAAAATTACACTTTTGACCCCTCTGAGCCAGTACTGGAAGGTCTGAGCCTCGACGAGAAGCTACCGATAATAGCAAACAACAACTCAAAGATGGTTTCTACCCCGATCATGCGTGGCTAAGGTCCTTTGTCAACCTCGGGTTTTGATGAAGCTCGAGTCTAGTATTTTACGAGTAGGTTAATTCTATTATTTTATTTTATCCTTTTGTATTGGATTCGTTATGCAACTATTATATTTCACGACGTATTTGATTGTTGGAAAATATTTATTTTCTAAATTAATTAATATTATATTTAATCTTTTTGTGATTGTATTAAATGTGGGTTGCATAACTGTGCTTTATTTGTTAATCAAAGATTAAATATGAGATATTCTATGCTATGGATAAGATGAGTCGTACTCCGGATGAGCCGTGCTATAATATTGGATAGGGTATGCCTTATTTAATATTTGGGATTTTCATTGTATAACTTGAGATATTTTTTGCTATTGACGAGATGGATTACGCTCCGGATAGTTCGTGCCAATGTCTTAGATAGAATATGCATTGTTTGCATGTGAATCTATTTTTCTAGTTATCCTTACTGGTCATGTTATAGTAAGATTGAATCTAATAAAGGCTAAGTAAAATAAGGAATTAATTGAAACTACAATACTAGATGAAGGTGGATTATAACATGTGGTAGATCTCTTATCTCAAACGAACTCTTTTCATTATCTGTTAGCATAGTACAGTTTAGCTAGAAGTATATTTGATTATATATTTTATTTTTAAAATAAAATCCAAGATTTAAACTTTCTAATTAAATTAAAAGATTTTCAAGATTAAATAATTGGGAAAAACTCCTATTGCCAAATATTTCTCGTGGAAATGATCCTCACATACCACTAACTACCTGTTCATGATAAATCTTGGTATGAACATGATACGGGATGACACGCATCAGGCCCTTATAACCTTCCCCCCTAAAAAGAACTTGTCCTTGAAATCGAACATACCTGAACCGGTGAATAACTCTGGATATCTGATATGAACCTCGTCCTCCCGTTCCCATGTGGCTTCTTCAATGCAGTGATGGAGTCAAAGAACCTTCACTAGTTCAACGCTAGAAGTAGATTTGATTAAATATATTCTTTTTAAAATAAAATCCAAGATTTAAACTTTCTAATTAAATTAAAAGATTTTCAAGATTAAATAATTGGGAGAAACTCCTATTGCCAAATATTCCTCGTGAGAACGATCTTGACTTACCATTAGCTACCTGTTAGTGATAAATCTTGGTATAAACTTGATACGGGGCGACATGCATCAGTTTTTGGTGCCGTTGTTGGGGAATATTACGGCAAAAACATATTAACCATTATTTAATCCAAAGAAATTTTGATTTAATTTATTTATTTTTCTTTTTCGTCCTGGTTTTCAGAATTTTGGTTTTTCTATTGAAAAATAGAAAATCGTCAAAAAGTCAGAATACTGTTTTTCGTCCAAACTATCCTCTTTACCGTTTGGATGCACCTGACTGGACTCTTTTTAGACATAAGCTATCTTCCATCCAAACTCTATTGCCTAATCCCGTCCGGACCCTGCTTTTCCCCCGTCTAGACGGTATACCCCCAAAAGGTCTCTTCTACCTTCTTTTTCTGGTTTTTAGTAGTGTATGCTTGGTCATCGCTCATTGCATAGTGACCTGGTACCTATTGATCCTACAATTGAACGCACCTGTAGGCTTATCCGAGTGATTACAAGAGCATCCTCTTTCCCTTGATCTACTGCACCTCTAAACACACCCACCATAGCGGACGGTCAGAAGGCTAACCCTGCTGGTAAGCAACAGAATAATCAAGCCGACCAAACTGATTTGCAACTCAAGGCTTTGATAGAATACTACATCCCAACAACCTATGAGTCTACCACCTGCATAGCGCCACCCAACCTTGGGGTTGACAACTATGAAATCAGACCGAACTTATTACAACTACTACTTCTATTCCACGGACTTAGTAGTTAAGACCCTTACAAGAATATTGATGAATTCTTAGAAATCTACTCGCCTATAAGGATTCAAAGTCTGCCTGAAGAGGCCACACACCTAAAAGTGTTCCCATTCTCTCTCCGAGAT
>JAULLG010534949.1:0-10953 GCA_035668355.1 Sarracenia leucophylla
ACGTGAGAAGGCCACCGGATCATCTCACAACGTCCATTTGGATTCTAGAAACTTCTCGATAAGTATCTAAGAAGTATATTTTAATTAAAATTAAAAAGGCTAATCATTTTCATGAAAAATCGCACGCGACATTTTTTTTACGGTCACGCCGCTGATTCGCAAACTTTTCTTTTTCTCCAACACTTTTCCTATCTTGGAGCTTAAAAACCCTCGGGTTGCTCAATGTAGATTTTTTCATTTGATCCTCCATTCAAGAAGGCTATTTTAGCATCCATTTGATGTATTTCTATATCAAATAATGATGCAATAAAAATTAACATTCTTATGGATGTTATTCTCACCACAAGCGAGTGTGTCAAAATAATCCACCCCTTTAGTTTGCTTATAGCCCTTAACTACAAGTCTCGCCTTATATTTCTATATTGATCCATCTATTTTCATTTTCTTCTTGAATAGCCATTTATATCTAAGAGATTTACAACCAGGTAGAAGATCCATTAGTCCCTAAGTATGATTTTGTAAGATAAATTCAATTTCACTATTAATTACCTCTTTCCACAAAAGGGCATCTGGGGAGGACATCACTTCCTTAAAAGACCGAGGCACATTTTCTAACAAGAATGTTAAAAAATTTGTACTAAAGGATTTAGATTTTTTAGCCAGTTTACAGCGTCTAAGTTCATCATCTTCTCTTAATCCTTAGTCCTCATCTTCTGTTTGACTACTGCCCACTGCAACATCACAAGTTCTTTTGAGAAAACTTAGCTCTTGTGTAGATTTGTAAGGAAATACAACTTCAAAAAAAAAAAAAGATCTATTTTGAGATTCAATAACTGTATTAACATGAATCTAAAGATTATCACTGTTGTGTACAAGGAACTGATATGCGTTACTGTTGTTTGCATATCTTATCAATATACAATCAACTGTTTTCGGTCCTATCTTAACCCATTTAGGGTCTAGGATCTGTACCTTAGCAAAACATTCCCACACTTTTAAGAATTTATAAGATGGTCTTCGATCATTCCACAATTCATATGGAATCATGTTCGTTTTCTTGTGGGGTATTTTGTTAAAAATATAATTAGCAGAAAGTACTGTTTCCCCTATAAGTTTTAAGGTAACCCTGAACTTATAAGTAAAGCATTCATTATTTTCTTTAAAGTCCTATTTTTTCGTTCAACAAGTCTGATTTACTGTGGAGTATAGGGGTTGTTGTTTGATGAATTATTCTATGTTGTGAACCAAATTCACCAAAAGGTGATTCATATTCACCATCCCTATCACTCCTTAAGATTTTAATTTTCCTGCTAAGTTGGTTCTCAACCTCTGTTTTATATAGTATAAGACTTTTTAAGGTTTCGTCTTTTCCTCTTAGCAAATACACATAATAGTACCGAGTACAGTCATTTATAAAAGTGATGAAGTACTTTTTTCCTCCTCGTGTTTGAATAAATTTCAAATCACAAATATCGCTATGGATTAAATCAAAAGGCTCAGTACACATTTCCACCGAATGAAGAGACTAGATGCAAATCAATCATCTAACTTAACTATCGAGTGGAAGCAGCAGAAGAAAAGCAAGCATCATCCCACTCAATTCCAAATCTCATTTCAAATTCAGATGTTAACCTTGAATAAATCGATCCAATTCATCTCTGATAGTCCTAGCTGTCTTGTCACAACTCATACAATAGCAACAACGTCAATTGGAGCCCTATTCGAGCAAGCAATAGCTAAGATGGCAGCAAAGGCAGAGATAACTGCAAATGAACCGGTTTACTTGACTACCGAGTAGAAGCAATATAAGCAAATCAAGCATCATCCCGTTCAATTTCAAATCCAGTTTTAAATTCAGATGTTGATCTTGAATCAGTTGATTCAATTTACTTCATTGACCGAACAAAGATATTAACTTGGGTTTATGAACCTGATGGAACAGAAGGAAACTAAAGTTCGGAATGTAATCATTTGTTTAGATCAATCAAACATACCCTTTATATTTTGCCACTGTGCTCATGGATTTCTATTCATGGTGTAGTTGGCATAATAATTCAAGAAAAACACGATCTAAGGATTAATATTTTTTTTATGATTTTTTTATTCCACGGTTGAGTCGATTTCATTTTAATTAATTTTTAGAGAATTGATTTTATCGTTCATTAGCAAAAAAGCCCATTTAAAGTTAAGGTAAGAGTATTATTTGTTTAGAAATCCCATTTTCTTTTAACATCTTAGAGCGTCTCAATTAATTTATGTGTCATTTGATTAAATATTAGGGGATTAATCCTATCGTTTACTAACAAAGAGCCTTGTTAAACTCTAGACAAAGTCTTGTGTGCATAAATATTATTTGAACTAGTGTCAAACAATAAATATTACATAAGAAAATTTTGAACTTGAAACCTTAGAGAGAGTAAATCCCCAAATCACGAAAGCCCTATGGGGTTTCTTGATTCGGGGTTCAAACCTCAGTCCCCCCCGAAAGGGTCACCATAACCTTCAGGATTAACCTACACACAGGTCGGGCTAATGGATCGCGACTAGTATCATACTCTCGTCGACCCCTCGGGAGGGCGAACCAACCATCCATATCAAGCTAGCCAAGCGGAAGCCACGAGTGCTGACAAGGAACGAGCTCCAACCCCCTTTGCCGTGCACGCTAAGGCGTAAAGAGATCTACAACTGTCCAATGGTAGCAAAGGGGAGTGTCCTCCCCCGAAAGTCTCGGAATCGTGATCCTAAAGAATCTCCAACCGCCCATAAACAATTATGAAAGGAATATCTATATCCGGAAAACACGGGCCCGAGGGCCACGTGTCCATCCCCCCACGAAAGATATATAAGCAGAAGGTAACAAGGTGTAAGGTGCGCATCCTAAAAACCCTAATCGTCGTCCTCTTGCTATCATCTTCTTCTTTTCGTTTTCCTACCAATCGACCATATACTGACATAATCATCAGAGAGGGTACGTCGAAAATCCTTCAGGCCCCCTGTCTAACGTTGTAACGTCCTGACCTAACTCAAATAATAATCTCATAACGAATATCCAATAACAGAGACTCATGCCGAATATTCACCTCTTTAAAACACCAATTTTAGAAAATAAGAACATTTTTCCTTTTTAAGAAATTGGAATAAAAGGTTGGAAAATATTCTAACTCTTGAAAATTTTAGAAATTTCGGCAGAGTTTCCTCTGTTTTTGGACTATCCCAAGTTATCGACAACCTGTAAATAGATACTTGGACATCAATAACCACAATCTAAGCTATATCAAGCCGATAACGGCACAACTATGCTACTACTTAACAATCTACTTCAAAAATATCAATAAATCAGAGGTGGCCCGTAGGCTCTTGCAACCCCAACAAAGAAAACAAAACAAAAACTATCTAAACTGAAATGGAAATTAAAACTACCCATCGGCACCTCACATGCATAAAATAAATAAATAAGGGTCTTATGGCCATACAGTTATCCAACAAACTGAAAACAAACTGAAACTGAATATACATTCATCCGACTGAAATGTAACTAACGAAAATAAAGGTAGGTGAACAGCTGCTTCTCCTATCTCTTCTCCTATCATCCAGAATTTTCTCTTTTGCTAGACCTGAAAAATGTTACGGTGGCGGAGCCACGAATGTAGGATAATAGACAGAATAAACCGCAAAATGATATAGAATGTTGGTTATGCAGCAATATAAGTAAAAGATTTTTTAAAGATAAAACCATAATTGTTTTTGTAGTTCAAAACCGTGCTTGCATAACAAAATTTTATTATAAAACCACATTTTATCACGAAAATCTTGAATATAAAAACATCAGTTGAAAAACAAGGTTTTCTTTCCCTTTATGCTTAACCCACAACTTCAAGATGGTAATAATTACACATTATACGTTAACATGTTTACGTTGCTAGGTGGAAATAGATCTATCTCTATACATGATAAAATAGTCATTATGCCTCAAATCATGTCGCGTGATAACAAAGAAATGGTATACTCTTATCTATGTAGAGTGTGATACATGGTGTCACGTGTCAAAACTCTAATAAGAGGCTAAAGTGCTACAATATATGCATCTACATCTCACAAATGATAATAGGATCATGCTCATGAGAATAATGCACATATAATCCACACCAAACACCATGTATCGTAATGTAAACGAGCTATGTCCCATACCATCGCTCGTAGACATTACGTGTACATAATGCTCACACACCCATGTATCCACATAAATGTCACAGTTCAACATATCATACTTCTCTTATATAACCTATACTCCAAAGTACCAAGTAGTCGTCTACCTCACGACCGGGAGTTCCGACAGTACCGTAACCCGAGATAAACACGATATGCCTCCCAGACATAAACCCCCGCTAAACGGGAAAACACAAAACCCATAATTGGGTAACCTCCCCTAACGGGATATAAATGGGCAGGAAACCCATGTGACTTGGTACTTTGGAATAAATATAATAACAGTGAAAACATTTCAAAAATTTATCTTTTTCCATCCAGAAAACTTTTTCAAATGATATAGCCATACCCCAAAGTAGCCAAGTGGTCGTCTACCTCATGACCGGGAGTTCCGATCGTACCGTGACCTCGATTCGCAATACACGGATAGCGACGTGATAGAATGAGGGCCACTCTCCACCAAGCATGGGTGGTAATGCTACAACCCGGGCTAAAGCCGAAATGCCTCCCAGACATGCCTCCCAGTCATAAACCCCCGCTAGACGAGAATAACATAAAACCCATAATTGGGTAACCTCCCCTAACGGGATATTAATGGGCCGGAAACCCATGTAACTTGGTACTTTGGAATAAAAATATAGATATCGACCAAATACCATAGGTAAATAATTAAACATTACATTATCTAGGACCCAATCCAAATACCACAAATCAACTAAAATCACATCATGAATTTAGAGTCAAATATTATCAACATGCAATGTCCCACATTACTCTTTAACATATAAAAAATTCCATATTGAATATCCACTATTTATTCAGCATTCACATTAATTCATCTAGTTTTTATCCAATATTCACAACTCTCACTTATAACAAATATCAAATTTTGGCTTTAGATATCCATACACACTCACTACATACACATATTTACATATATGTCATTTCAACCTTCACAAGTCATCTTTATCCATATTCCAATTTCTTTCATGTATCCATCAAAATTTAATCCTTTCGTCAATTCATACCTCATTTAATTTAATTTCCACATCTCAGAATCTCCAAACCTTTCAATTCTACATAACTTCTACACACCTTTCTTTAATTCTTACCAATATTCATCCATTATTTAGCCATTCCCACCACAATTCATTGGAAATTTAAATTATCTTCTATTACCAATCCAACCATCAACACACGACATAATTAAGATAAATCCTCTCAAAGGTTCCTCCTGAAAATTCTTTCATGCTTCCAGCAAGCATCGTCAACAATTAGAAGACAAACAACTTATACAATTATCTCAATATTTTCAATGAGAATCTGGTAGAACAAAAGTTCATTTCTTTGTTGTAAATTGAAACAGTTAGAAAAATACAAGTAAACAGAATATACATCTTACACTCGTAAATTCCAAATTTTTACCATCAGTTCCAACATTTTTTTATTTCTAACAGACAAGGCTACAACAACTATATATTATGCAGCTTAATTTTATCAGATTCTGAAAATTTTATATCCACTTCAACCAATTTCAGAGTTTAAACATAGAATCACTAATCATCTAAAATCCTTTTCTTTGTAACAATGGTCCAATCAAGTATTCAAGGAATTGAAGTAGGATAGTTATCCACCTAGTTCATAATTCATATATCAAATTGATAGGTTACTTAACATGTCAATTCGCCATAATCGAGTTCAATTGTATCAAACTATAGCGCTTTGGTCAAAAATCCCAATTTTGTACCAATATGCCTCAACCAAGCCCTAGTTTTCCATAAATCAAATTAATTACAACAATATGATTTTAGCAAGTTACAATTGCTATCAATACACTTAATTCTCTGGTTTGATCCCCAATTTAATCATTCAAAACCAAAAATTGAAA
The DNA here is from genome assembly GCA_035668355.1 of Sarracenia leucophylla. Taxonomy (NCBI): domain Eukaryota; kingdom Viridiplantae; phylum Streptophyta; class Magnoliopsida; order Ericales; family Sarraceniaceae; genus Sarracenia; species Sarracenia leucophylla. The sequence continues at coordinate 6,095 of JAULLG010534949.1, forward strand.
ACTAGGGCTCACGGTGGTTTTAAGCTCCGAAATCATGGTTCAAGGCATAGATTTGAGTAAAAATACAATCTATCAATGAATAGGTTTAAGAGGTCTAGAATCCTATCTCGGATGAAGAAATCGAGAGAAAATCGAGCCGGTTTGGGCGAAAATCCTACTGTCAGTGTGCGCGTTGAGGCTTCAGTGCTCCCTGTTTTCCCGTTGCCCTATTTCTCTCATTTCTACTTCCTTTCCCGTCGCCGAAGATGAGAGGCGGCGCGTCGAAGAGGATCGGCGCTGGAGGTGGTGGCCGGAGGTGGCGGCTCCTTCACCTTCTCTTCCCCGTTCTCTCTTTCTCCCCTGTACGAATCGTGCCTCTGACCTAGGGCCGAAATAGGGTTCTCTCCCCTTCCTCTGCCATCGCCGACGGCGTAAGATGACACCGGAGGTGGTTTCAGTGGTGGGGCAACGGTGGCACCGTGGTTCATTCTCCGCTTCTCCCTCGTCTCTCTCTTGCCATTCCAGAACCCTCGAACTCTCTGTTTCTGTGAGTGTGGTGGAGTCACGGCCTGTTTGGCCGAAATGCTTATTTTACTTCTTTTGTTTTATATGCTTCTAGAATCCTCTACATAAATGTAGAAAAATCCATCCATTTTATACAGAAATTAATTTCCTCATTTTCTTTAGAAAAAGAAATTTTGTAATTAAAATAAAATTTGGCCTTTTTAATTTATTTTGAGAGAAATCCGGGGATAAAAATCAATTATCCGAAATATCCCTTTTTTATTTAAATAATTTATTAAATAAAGTAAACTTGGATATTACATATAAGACTACCTACAAAACCCCAATTGGAATGTCCCCATATCGCTTAGTCTTTGGAAAGCCCTGCCATCTTCCTGTAGACCTTGAACATCGAGCATATTGGGCCATTAAAACATTTAATTTTGACCTACCCAATGGTGACTACCATCGCTGATTATAGCTTAGCGAGCTCGAGTAACTCCGTAAGGAGGCATATAATAATTCTAGAATATACAAGGCACGAATGAAAGTATTCCACAATAAACACATCCATAAGAAAACATTCGTGCCAAACCAAAAAGTCTGGTTGTTTAATGCCAAGTTACGCCTATTCCCTGGAAAACTACAATCACGATGGGAAGGCCCATATGTGGTGACCCGTGTCTACCCACATGGAGCCTGCCAGCTGCTCAATCCTGAAACATGCAATTTCTTGCAAGTTAACGGGCAAATGTTAAAACCCTATATCGAAGGCATTTCAGTAGACCCTGCCGCCTAATCCATCAATCTCTCCGACCCAATCCCGCCAGTTGAGTAATCGACTGGCTAAGTCTAGCTGAAGACGTTAAACTTAGCCCTACTTGGGAGGGAACCCAGGGGTATTTCCATAATTAAGGAAACTCCACCAATGAGAACATTGCTTTGTCCAATTTGGGGGGAGTGAAGCAAGCCAAAAACCAAAACCTCGGAAAATTTTTCAAATTTTTCTGTCACGCCCTGACCCAAAGTGACTAATATTCTTTTAACACACGAATTATCTTCAATTAATTCAAGAATAATATACCAAGTCATATTCAATTTATTCCATTCTGCAACCACTCAAATATAAAGAGAAATTAAACTGAAATTAAAAAATCGAACTATAAATCCCAAGGTTCCTCACATGCATGCAAAGTATGAAAATTTAACAACAAGTCTGGCAAACACGCCTTACAACCCAAATGAATAAATAAATAAAAAAAAAATAAGGTAAAATCTAGTAAGACTAAATATGTCACGTGGCGACTGTCAAGTTGACTTATTCAAAAACTCTTTCACTTCAATCATTCGGCCTGCTTTCCTTTGTCACCTGAAAGTGGTTAGAAGGATTGGTTGAGCCAAAGCTCGTAGGAAAAATAGACTACAGATAGTTTAAGACATGATATGTGAGGTGTATGAGTGTATACAGAATGTAAACACGGGGCAACTAGTTTTATAAAATAAATAAATAACTTTTTTTTTTCTGACACCCACTTTAAATAAGAAAAATACATTTAGATTTACTTGTGAATTAATGCAACACAAATTAATCAGTAGCACATTATTGCTTATTTCAATTAGCCTTTAAATCTCTGAATTTATACATACTACTTTACTTTAATTTTTTTTTTAAACTTAGTTTTACTTCAGAACCGACTTCGGGTGCGCCTCATGGAATTCTGAACGGCTATTTCATCGACTTTGCAAGTCCGATGAATAGCCCATCCATTCCATGATCCACCACAACAATCCCAATTCACGGTTTCGAAAGAAACCGAAGGAACGGCAACCTATACCCAATTTACGGGGACTAACCCGAGGGAACGGAAACCCTCCTTGCGCAAGTTTTTGGACTTTCACCGAGGGGCAATTATGTCCCAATCTATTCTCACCACAACACAACTATCGGTTCACTTTCTTATTTACTTTATTAGTTTAACAAATAATTTAACCAAGATTTTATCTAAATTCAATCTATGTTCAAGAATACAAAAGAGGTTGGAATATGGCAATTATTCAATAACCAAAGATGTATTAATGAGATAGTAGTATCTGAATTAGTCTAGCATTCCAACTCTCAACACCTCGAACTGACCAACAATAATAGGCTAAAACTGGTCCTATTTTGTGCTCGAACCCCAGATTACTATTAACCAATCGACTTTCAGTCTCCTCTCAATAGTAGAATAGTTAACTGGTTAAGTGATAACCGAAAATGCATTATCATCAACTCTGTAGGTAGTGAAAAAAAAATGAAATAACTTGAAGCTTGAAGATGATTGGCAAAGGAAATCACATTATTATTATTATTATTATTATTATTATTATTATTATTATTATTATTATTTTAACATGAAGATCAAAGTCTTAAGTAAAAAAAAATACTAATGTAAATTAAACAAAGCAAAGACAAAAAAAAAAGTCATTTTGATACAGAAAGTTTAAGCATAACAATCACTGCCCAAATGAGACAAGGATTACAAAATCTTTGAAAATTCCATTGCAGAAGAAGATGAAGTATCAGCAAACATACATTGAGTATTTTCTCATTCAAAGTTGCTATTAGTCGTCTATTCCTCCTCTGGGTGGTCTTTATTCCTTTTTTTTTTTACGTATATTATTATTATTATTATTATTATTATTATTGGATAACTTTCCTGTTAGCCTTACCTTGACAACTTCCAACTATTCTTTGCTCTAGTATTGAAGCCTGAGTAATAATTCAATGTTTTTACTGTATCATTTCGTCAAAATAGTTGGTAAAACAATAAGAGAAAGCTTCGGAAGCAAACTGTTCAATTCTTTTTTTTTTCCAGTATTTTATTATTATTATTTTTCTTTAACGAGATACAATCTATTACATATATATCAATATAAATTTTCTTAACGTATATCAAGAACAGTTGTTTTTTTACAAAGAAATTAGGGTTTAGCCCCAAACCCTTATTTATATTAATCTACGATCGCAATATACAAAACAAAAATATATCAACCCATATACACGAATAAACTAAAAATAGTCTAGAAATCCTACCTTATTTGATGATCGATGACAACAAACGACCGACGAACGGTGGTGAGCGGCTACAGGAGGTGACTACGTTGCTTGCTTCTTTCTTTCCTCTTGCTCTCTCTCTCTCTCTCTCTCTCTCTCTCTCTCTCTCTCTCTCTCTCTCTCTCTGTACGTACTATGGGTGTGCTGAAAACTTCTCACCCTATTCTTCTCTTCTTTTGTTTTCAGCCGGCCCTAATCTTTTAGTTTTTCTTTCACTTGCTTCCTAAAGGTTTTTGTTCTGTTTGAGGAGAATATTATATAAGCCTCTTGATCTCCTAAAATCATGTGCACGTTACAGATAATTACAAATAAATCGGTGGCTTATCCCACTGATTTGACTTGTTCAAATCTCTGTTTTTATTATTATTACTTAAATATAATTTCCGCCTAATACTTAAACTTAATATTTTTTTTTTCATGTTAGCATTTATTAATTATGACTTTAGATTTTCACAACAAGCTAATTATTATTATTATATATTTTTTTTACGAGCATAAAAAAAATTAAATAAATTACTAAATTAAAACGTACCAGGTCGTCACAGAGCTAGGTTCCGCTTTGCCGTACAACGAAGAATAGGCTTTGATTGGCCTTCAACAATAATAGGTTTCAATTCACCTGTAAGAATAGTTGGTTACGTCTCACCAGCAAGAATGTCATTATACTGCAGTTACGATTCACCCGTAAGCAATCCGTATAGTGATTTCCCAAAGACGTTTGGGGAGTGGACGTAGGCTTGGTTTGACCGAATCACTATATATCGTGTGTCTCTCTCTCTTCTCTTATCTCTTTATATTTCTGCACTTAATTACTTTATTTTCACTGCATCTATTTGATTTTTATTAAGTTTTAGACATATCTTTTGAGTTTTGAAAAAGAGTTAGAAATTGTATTAGTTTGCCTCACAACCCATTCACCCCATTTAGGCTGTGCTTAGTGGACCAACAAAGTTGTTAACTCTTCCAAGTACTCTAACCTTTCTTTCTCTATGGTAGAGAACTTATCGACCAGCTTAGCTTGATATTTTCTAAGAACAGCTAACTCAAGATCTGTAGCAGTAGCATCACTCCCGAAGATGTCTCGTTCTCTCTCAAGAGAGGTGTATTTTTCTTTCAACTTCACATTCTCTTTTTTTGAGCTTGAGGCACTCTTTAACGAGCTCCTCATAGGCTTCTTGGATGGAGTTTATCTCATCCCCTTCCTCTTCCTTACTATTTTCTACGTCTTCACTTGTCTCACATGATGACTCAACAACTTAAGGAGTCTCATCGATGGGAGTGA
>JAULLG010535057.1:0-10953 GCA_035668355.1 Sarracenia leucophylla
CATTTTCATTCTCTGAGTTTTCTTCTTCAGACGAGTCTTGTGTGGAAGACATGAAGGCCACTATCTTCTTGCCTCTGGATTCCTCCTCTGTCCTCAAGGTGAACTCGTGGGTAATGAGAGAACCAAAGAGATCTTCAAGTGGAAAGACAGTGAAGTCTTTGGCTTTCTCGATGGCAGTTACCTTCGGCCTCCATTCCTTTGGCAGAGACCTTTAGGTTGTTAATAATCAGATTAAATCTAGTGAACTTATCAGTATCCCTTTCATTGTCATGCATTGTAAAAAGTTCATATTCTCTAATAAGGATATCTATTTTCTTATCTTTTACTTGGTTGGTTCCTTCATGAGTGACTTGGAGTTTGTCCCAAATCTCCTTGGCGTCATCACAACCTTGAATTCTATTGAATTCATCAAGTCCTAGTGCACAGTGAAGAAGATTCATGGTTTTTGCATTAATTTGCAAAATTTTCTAGTCATCCTCTGTGTAATCACTTTCAGGTTTAGGTCCGGTAGTTCTAGTTTCACCTTCTCCGGTGGTAGTGGTAGGAATAGTAGGTCTGTTAACTATGACCCTCCAAGCAGCCATATCAAAAGATTTGATAGAGCAGGTCATCCTAGTTTTTCAATATGCATAATTAGTTCCATTAAACAATGGAGGTCTATGGCCTGGTTGGCCCTCAGAAAGAAAGTTTGTTTGGTTGGCCATATGATCTTTAACTACGAGGGGTTTTAATCCTAATCAGTAGCACAGGCTCTGATACCAATTATTGTCCCAGATAAGCAACCTAGAGGGGGTGAATAGGTTGTCTAGCAACTTTTATACCTTTTACAAACTTTCCTCCTTTTAAACAAAACTTAAATAATCACATGGCAGGATAAATGAAATATACAGAAAAGTAAAAGGAGTAAGGATGAGAGATACAAACAGAGTTATAGTGGTTCGGTCTTCCTGACCTACGTCCACTCCCCAAGCACCTTGGGAATTTTAAATCCACTAATGGGCGATTATTCAATGGGCGAATCGAAACCATGTACAATCGGGATACATTACAAGGGTGAAACGTAACCCTATGGATTCTTTGAAAAGGTGAAACGTAACTCTATAGTCGGAATACTTCGGTGGGTGAAACGTAACCCCAGGATTCTTTTACAAAGGGTGAAACATAACCTTATAGCCGGATTCTTCAGTGGGTTTTTGGTTGGAGATGAGTTTTTGGTTGGAGTGATTCAGTCTCTTTAATGAGAGGATTTACAATTTGAAGCTCACTGTACAATTCACTCACTCTCAGAAATAAATAAACAATAAATGATCTTTAGAGTGTGGAGAATCAGAGAGAATAAATGAGACTGCAGAGAGAGCAATGAATATATCAGTGAATGCTTTGTTTTCCAGGTAGGTGAGAGTATTGAATGCATCGATGGAGAACTTGTATTCTTTTGTTGATAATCTTCTCTCTCTTTGTATCTCTGATTGCTCTAAATCTTCTGATGATTTGAGCTTAGTTGATCTGCCTTTTTTGTATATCAGAGAGATGTCTTAGATGTCTTCTTGTATCTTCGAAAATAAAGGCTTATATATCTCCTTTGAAATCAGAACGTTGGAGGTGCATTTAATGTGAAATCAGTTACTGTTGAAACAGCAGACCGTTTGAAAGTCCGTTGGAAGTATCGCTCTTTTCTCAGGAAAGATCGGTCTTTCTGATGTTGAACTGGAATGGTCGATCTCTCATGTGTTCCGATCGATCTTTAGTTGAGACTGCCAAATAGAAGGTATTGATCTTTTTGTGGAAGGTATCGACCTTATTGATACTGACTTGAGATGGTTGATCTTCTCATTGAATGGAGCGATCGCCAGTTGAGTGAGCTGTTGTAAATGGATTGATCTTTTTGTAGAAGGATCGATCTTTTCTTGAATGCTTAAGGAACACGATCGATCATATTGAATAGCAATTGATCTTTTTGAGTTAGCGATCGATCTTTTTGTAAAACGATCGATCTTTTTGATGTGTTTGAGGAGAGAGAAAAAGCTTGGTAAATATAGATCGATCATTTGATCAAAGGAATCGATCTTTTTCATTTCCAAATAAATATAATCTATCTTTCTCAGAAATGATCGATCATTTTGAAATTTGAAGCTTTTAAGTTAGAAAACTTTTTCTTCTTCGAGAAACAATAAATGGATCGATCTTTTCATGTAAATGATTGATCTTTTTCTATGAAGCAAATTTATCAAGTAAAGATCTATCTTTTATAATCGATCTTTCATTTCTTATGAAAAAGAGTTTGATCTCTTACGATCGATCTTTTAGAAAAAAGGATTTATCTTTTTCTTTTCTTTACAAAATAGATCAATCATATGGATAAATAGATTGATCATTTTTCAATCAAGGATCGATATTTTCTCCTCTTGAGCAAATAGATCGATCATCCAAACAAACCGATCGATCTTTTTCAAGTAACGATCGATCTTCTTTATGCAAAGATCAATTATCCACAGAAGGGATCGATCTTTCTTACACAAAGATCAATCTTCTCGATCTTCAGGGGTCACTTTCAGTGCATGAAATATTTTAAGTTTATCATATAAAAATGATGAAACTCGGTACCTGAAAGCCCGAAAAACTTATAGAGACATATTCAAATATTAGTACTAAAAAAATTCAATTAATTATTATATGTCAAAATAAGGATTCAACTTGATTGAATAACCCTTGAGCTAACAATCTCCCACCCTTTTTGACTAGGACAACACTTGATTTGTTTATGAGATAAAAAGATATAATCAGCAATAAGTAAGCTCCCCCTAAACATGTGCATACATGTAAAGATCAAAACATATGCATTGATGTAATGCTTACATGTTTTTAGAATTCTAAAGCAAAGCAGGTCTACGAGAATTCCATCTCAATTATAGGCCGTCATGCACTTTAGAATTAATCAACATATTAACACTAAGCAAATGAATATATTCTTGATTTTGTTTAGGGATAGCATCAGAGCTATAAGAAAGATAAATATTGATCATGACAACAATATCAACAAAGAAAAAGTTCAAACGAAAATTTTCTTATAAATAGCTCCTCCTCAATTTTGCAATCAATTCAGGTATAAAGATTTTGCACATATATTGACGAATATTGAGGTGAGTATAGCAATTTTGATCAGAGCTAAATGCATAATCATTTTTATGAAAGCTTGAGATATGAGATACATGCATAATGATATTGATCAGAGCTAAAAGAAATAATATGATCAGAGCAAATTAAAATGATCATAGCTAATTCAAAGACAAATTAATTTCATGGACTTGACATTTTCAGGCATATGTGATATCATGATTTTTACAGCAGCTATACCAGATCACATGAATCACATAGGCAAGATCTCCACAAGGAGTTGGACTTAGATTTTGGCAACGTCAATCACAAGGAAAAGAGTAGAAGAAATTAAGCATGATTTAAATCATGCACTGAAGCTATACACAAAATCTTTTCCCTTTTTTTTTAATACAAACAGTTTAATACTTCTAGTATTAAAAACATCGTTTACCAAAATATTGGAGTATTAAAACAATATCAATTTAATAAAAGTTATTTTTGTTCTTCTCTCCCTTTATAAAAATAGATCAATTAATCAGTTATTGATACAACCAAATCAATACTGATACTTTTTGAACCTAACAAAATTTCTCTCCCTTTGCATTTAAAAACAAAATAATTTAATCAATTAATCAAATAATTGATTAGTAGAAGTTCTTTTCAAACAAATCAATAACAATATTTCTCCCGCTTTGTCATAGGCAAAAATAAGAGGGAGGCCTGGGAGTTGAAATTTAGCTTTAATGCATAGCATATAGTAGGCAGACAAAGATAATGGGAGCTTTTTCTTATAGGAAAAAGTTATCATACTTTGTATAATCTTGACCCCAAAAAAAATTTATACTAAGCTAAATCAGTTAGAGCCAAAACAAAGTATTCAATCATATTCTCTTCTTCTTTGCCATATGCAAAAGGAAGAAGGGAGGATAGCAAGTTAGATCAAGAGATTGAAATATGAACAATAAAAATCAAACTACCAAATGTATATAAGACTTAATAAAACATAATTTCACAGGATTAACAAAATGCGAGTGTTCGAAGGTTAAGTCAACATAATTACATACACACAAAAAAAATTTCAATTAAAATCAAAAACGAAAGACTAAGACTCTGAAGCTTTGGGAGAAGCTGAGTCAGCGAATTTCTTCTTTAGTCTTCCCTTCTTCTCAGTTGCTACAGGTTGGGCAGTCTAAGCAGCAACTTCTTGTTGTGCAGAAGGTAGGACTTAAATGGGAACTGGGTTTAGAATCTCCACTTCTGGGTTTTGAGAGGATCCAATAGGTTTGGCATTAGGTTGAGAAGAGGCAAGAGCAAGTGTAGGAGCCGAAGATCCTATTTCACATGGAAGGTCCAGAGGTTTCTCATTGGCCTTGGCAAGCAATTCTCTAGCCTTCAATTCTGCCTTTTTCTTCACATGGGCTTCCTTTGCCGTACGAGGGCTACCCTTGGCATGAGAAGAGCTTTTGTTGTGTGCTTTGGTTGTGCTCTTCTTTTGGACTGATGTTGAAGCTGATTTTTGAGGTTTTGATTGAGGTTGGGATAGAGTTTGAGATGGTTGTGGTGGTGATTTTGCAGTAGCAGAGGCAGGAGGTTGAATTGGCTGGGATGGTTCTTCTTCAGCTCTTTCAGCACCTGCTCATGCTCTCATCAACACAGAATCAAGCTTTCTTACAGCTAGTTGCTACAGAAACTCATCCAAACATGTTGAGGTCTTTTTGACGGCTTGTTGACTCCATCTCAGCCCAGCAGCTAAGCTCTTAAGATCTCTTCGAACTTCAGTTTGAAAAGCAACTTGAGAGGCTTGGATGGCATCAAGTCTTGTAAAGACTTAAGATTGGAAATCAACCATGTCAGGGATAGGTTGAGAGGAGGAGGAAGGAATGTCTTTTGCAGAAGGGAATGCCCCAAAAGATTGGATGGGAGGATCAACATTAGAATGTTGACCAAGAGGAGGAGAATCAACTTGAGTTGGTTTGGATTGAGAGGGTTCAAGTGATGGATCAGAAACAATGAGTTGATGATGAAACAGTGTGGGTTTTGACTTGCCTGGTAACCCAAATACCTTCTTCATTCTTGTAGATATGCATTCAGTTCAAGGTGGTAAGCCCATACAGATCATAGAGTGAGAATTTGACAAGTTTTTCATTTGAGAAGTCTATATTGAAAAATTGAAATACCCTTGTCAAAAACATCCCGTGAATAAGGGCCGAATTGCTTCTACCATGAACATAATACATGTGTGAGAAAAAAGATAGCCCAAATCAAGCTTTTTGAAGTTCATGATGCACCAAATAATAAACACATGGAGCTTAGTGACTTCTTCATATCTACTCTTTTGAGGAGCAATAATATGGTTTATTATATGGTGAAGGGTTCACATTTCGGTTTTTAGGTGATGTGCCTCAAAAGGTTTTGTAAGATCAGTAGGCACATTTGCACAAATGGTTTTAACAAAATCGTAATGCGAGAATCCCTCATGATCAAAATCCTTGGAGATGTAGGATATATGTATATCTCCATCAGGAATTTCAAGGATTTGGTTTAGCAAACTCGAAGATAATTCAATGTTCACACCTATAACTTTAGAGTTAATGGTGGAAGATGGTTTAGAAGGTTTAACAAAGTTAGCGTAGAAAGATTTAATTACATCTGGATAATGGGGTTCTGAAAAACTCAAAAAATTTTCCCATTCTAAAGTTGAGAAAAATTTAGGAAAATCCATGCCATTTGATTTGAAGTAAGGAAAATCAATGGCTCTACCAGGAATGATATCTCGATCTATGAAGGGATGTACCTCTGGAGATAGAGTTAGGGTTTGAGAAGCTTGAACCTCAGACATTTTCTTCTTTGTAGCATCAGTTCTTTGCTTTAGACTTCTAGGGCTGGACGGTTCTGAAGCGTCTCCTTTCCTTGAGTCCTTCTTATGCACCATTGTCGTAATCGAGGTAGATAGGTTTTGAGATGAAGATAAAAGATGTTGGAAGAGAGGGGAGAGGATATCGAGTGAAGGTTTTGAGAGCAGACGACGTTCCGTAATCGGTGAGAGAGAGAGAGAGTTGTGAAAGGGATATGAAACGATGTAAACCGAGTTCTATATAAGAGACACTCAAAGATTGATCTATTTAAGGATAGATCGATCTATTTTCTCAATAGATCGATCATATTGTGGATAGATCGATCATGGCCTCGCACAAAGGGTAGATCATCTTGTGAAAGTGATCGATCTTTTGATCTCAGACAAGCACAAAAAGGTCGATCTTTTTATACTGCACGTTTCTCTCTCCTTCCTCGAGAAAGAGGTTGATCTATTTGAAGAATAGATCGATCTTTTCTGGGTCAAGCAAAATGGTCGATCATAAATATAGAATGATTGATCTTGTTGACCAAGAGGTCGATCAGAGACATAAGATGATCGATCATGGATATAAGACGATCGATCTATGAAGCAGAAAGGTCGATCTTTTTAACTAAAAGATCGATCAATCTAGATCAAAAACTGGGAAAAAACAGAGTGTGATTTTGAGCACATAATCAAACAACATGTAGCAACAACCAAAAATCACACAATCTTATTATATGCCGACACATTTTCATAAGAAATTAAAATTATCCTTTTAGCAAAACAAATCAGCAAATGTTTATATGCGACAATAAAAATCAATTTCTTATTAACATGATTTCTGATGGAGTAATACATGGATCTCAATATGTTTGGTTTAAATTCTCATGATGATACTTAAAAATTTCATATTAAATTCTTTTAGGAAATCTTTTATAAATGAATTGGTTTAGAAAAATTTCTCTAGAGATTTGTTTGATTTGTAAATCAAGGAAAAGTTAAGTTTTCCCACGAGGCTCATCACAAACTTATTGAGCATGCATTTTGTCAAAAATATTACATATTGAGATGCAAGAGAATCCAAGCATAAAATTCTCACTTAGCACTTCATCTTCTATGTACTTTTACTTTAAACAAAATAAACGATTTAAATGATTGTAAGATGCATATGCACGTAATATGTGAATAGCTTCTATCCTAGCAAGCAGAGCAAGATATTCTCATAATTACTGCCTTCTGCTGATTGAATCTTTGGGCTGACAATATACATATACTTTTAAGCTTCGAGTAAAGGATTAATCTACTTCTCTAAGTTAAGAAAAGTAATCACATGTACTAGTCTCATAGATATGTAGAGGTTATGCACATAGACATGGATATTACTAGCAATTTACTTAGACATGAATTAGACAGGCAACTTACTGGTTATGAGTTAAACAAATAGCCAATCTTCTTTTTCATGTGTAATCAAATATTTTATGTTTTGTTGTGACAAATTTTGCAAACAAGTGGTATAAACATTTTGATCTCTATATGCCACAAAAGCAATACGTTTATTGAGTTTTGCAACACATTTATTTTCAACAAAAGAAACAACAAAACCATTATCACATAGTTGACTAATACTTAAAAAATTATGCTTCAATCCTTCAACTAGTAAAACATTTTTAAAACAAAGGGATGAAGTATTACCTATATTTCCAATACCAATTACCTTCTTTTCCTTGTTATCCCCGAAGGTCACATGACCACCATCTTTGCTCTTTAGGCACGTAAAGAAACTTCTATTTCCAGTCATATGCCTTGAGTAGCCACTATCAAGGATCAACTTATCCTTGGAAGTATACACCTGCATAAAAGTTTGGTGGAGGGTGTGTTGGTCCACAGTTTATATTGGGTCCATAGGGGTTAGGATAATAGTGCATGTGTGGTGTGTAAGCATGCATGTAGGGAAAGTAAGGACTAAAATAACTATGAGCAGAGGGATGAGGTTTGTAAGGCCTTATGTAAGGTCTGTCAAAAGTTCTCTTGTGTATAGGCCGAGAATATGCAGGGGCCTTAACAGGTTTAACATGGTCAGACTTAAGTATTGGTCATTTGGGTATTTTGGGTGGTGATTCACCCTTTTTAATCCATACCCTTTTAGTTGGTTTTCTTCCCCTAAGTTTATAAATACAAGAAGAAATAACATGCCCTGATTTACCACAGAAAATGCAGTTTTCAGATTTGTTCGTTGGATCTTTAATAAAGGAATTTTTTAAAACTATTTTCTTTTCATTTGGATTAAATCCTAAACCTTCTTTGTTAAAGGTACACTTAGTACCAAGAATCATATCTAAGTATTTCTCCCCTAGGGTGAACTTAGTTATGATTATGTTCAAATCTTCAATTTTTTGTTTAAGTAAAACATTTTCGGTTTCAAAAATATTTTCAGTTTTATTAGCATGCATTTTCTTCTCATCTTCTAAGACTTTAACCTTAGAACTTAAATTAGCTACTTCTTTATTAAGAGACTTAATTTTTAAGTTTGCTTCCTTAAAGGCTTTTAAAGAATCCTCAAGGGCTTCTTGAAGTTCCTCTATAAAGGTGTCTCCTCATCGTCATCATCAATGTCCGAATAGATAGGAATTGTTATCTCGGTGTCATGTGTCATGAGACAGAGGTTGATAAGCTCACCATCACTAATCTCTTATTCTCCTTCACTAGAATCTGTGTCATCCCATGTTGCCTTCATGGCTTTCTTGGGAAACCTCTTTTTCTTCTCTTCTTTCTTGTCTTTCTTCAGCAAGGGGCAATCGGGTTTGATATGCCCGAGCTTGTGACAGTTGAAGCAGGTCACTTCGTTCTTCTTTTCTTTCGATTGTGAATCTCTGCTGCTTGATTGACCTTTGAGGTTGTTTGTAACGCCCCAAACCTGGCGTAACTGAAAACCATAACCAAAAACTCGGATGAAAATCGAAATCGAAAATCTATCAATTAAACCTAAAAAAAAAAGTTTTAAACCATGTCAAACAATCTTTAACAAAAAGGGCCAATTTATACATAAAATAGTATAAGTACTATGCTCAGAAAAGTGTCCAAAACTCCTGCCATGAAATCCCAAAGTTTAAGAAAAATCCAACAATCTTCAAATTTTCCAGAAACTACAGACCCCACTCGAGCGCGCATCGAGCGCGTTTTCGGCAGAAATTTTCAAGGTAAAAACATCAAATTTCAAAAAAAAAACTTATTTTTTCCTTTTTGTTTCAAAAAGTCTTAAACCAACAAAAAACATGATTCCATGACTTAGTAAAACGAATAAAATCCTTTTCCACTTTTAACAATTGATAAAAGTTAAGAAAATCATATTTTCCAGAAATCCGTTATATCTATTAAGCATACTTTTTCAGGCAAGAGAAAAACTAGCCAAACGAATCTCAATTAACCCACCCGGCACATCGGCCTCACAACATACATCACATGTACTAACCAAAGCTGAAATAAATAAAATCCGGGACTCCGGAGCCATACAACCATAAGCTTAAACATGCAAGGTGCTAAAGTATTATCCAACTTTATATACAAAAACTCATGTTCTACCAAGCTTATACAAGTCTGGACATAAGATAAACAACACAAAACAGGGCATAAACTAAGCTATGCTCCTTCTGGCTCCCTCCTGAGTCTCCACCTAGCATGCAACCTCCTTCCCAAGATCACCTGCGTTGTCAGAGACAACGTGGTCACTTGGCTCGTAGGAAACAAAGTACGCAAGAACTAGGTATGATGTATGAGGATGACATGCGATATGCAAATACAGTTTATCTAAACCAGATAAAAGCAGTTTATCTAATACAAATAAGTTATCGCATTATCAAGATTTGTAAGAAAACATATACGGAATACGATAAGAATCCAGGGCATCCCCCACATGATACAAAGCTGGGGTGTCCCCCATATGATACAAAGCCAGGGTATCCCCCATATAATATAAAGCCGGGGCATCCCCCATATAATATAAAGTCGGGGCATCCCCCATATAATATAAAGCCGGGGCATCCCCTATATGTCATACCGAACCCGATTTAATCCCAAACCCCAAACTTGGAAAACACCCAATTTGTATATGACTTTAGCTATGGCTATCCGTTTTACTAACCGAAAACACCAGCAAGTAGCTCACCCAACCCATATCAAGGAAAAGCTGGCACTTTTCTACAATGAGGGCTTTAAGCCCGATAAAACCCAATATCTACAAATCTCACATATAACATAACTTAGGCATAAAATAACCTAAACTCAGATCTGAAAAGACAGGTCTCTCGTAATCAAGCTCATAACCAAGGAAAGCTAAAAGATTTCCCAGAAAATCGGGTCCCGAGTCCCGAAACATGAAAACTAACATAAAATAGGATAAAAGCCAGCATAACAACTATAAATATACAAAACTATCCTTACACACAACATGGAAAGTTTATAAGTAGGTCGTCACCTACCTCGTAAGACTGTTGAAAGTCCTAAAAGCCAAAATGAGGCTATCCAAAACTGTCAGAGAGAGAATGGAGTAAAGATATGAGATGCGGGTCCAGAATCTAAGCGCGTGCCTCCAGATCACCAAAAATCAAGGTCCTAGCCTCCAAGTCTCGTGCCTAGAGAGAGAATGGAGTAAAGATATGAGATGCTTGTTGAACAAGATTCATTACGCTGCTTATAAATATCTTAACCGACCTACCCCGCTCGAGCGGGCTTAAGCGCGCTCGAGCACGCTCTGCTGTAGAGCACAACATGAGAACTTTAAAACGAAGGCCTGTTCCTACTCCGAACGTCCTTAAACTTAGCGTAATGCTAGAAAATAAAATACTGAAGCCTACAAGAGAAACAGCGCGATCACCAGACCCCGAATCATCAATAAACTTTAATTCTTTCTAAACTTTTTACCGGTTTCTTGAAAAAACAAATCAATGCCGATTCCGAATTAAAGTTTAAAATCGAAACGGTCCGTATGTCCCGTTCCAAGGCTTCCCAAAACATGCCAAAAG
>JAULLG010535166.1:0-10949 GCA_035668355.1 Sarracenia leucophylla
CAAAATCTACCTTGTGCAAAAACTTCATCTTGAATAAAAACAATTCTTTTAGTTTTATCTTTTGGGTTGAATTTAGAGATAAAAACATGGGAAATAAACCTAAAAAATTATCTCAAACACAACTCAAATATTAGTAACAAAAACAAATCAAAATGTTGTTGGGTCAAAACTAAGGTGGAATGGATTGAAAAGCTTTTAGGCCAACACCTATATCCCTATCGTCGACTCTATAGTTCCCATGGATGAGACTCTTTGAGTAGTCGAGTCATTGTGTGAAACGAGCAAGGACGTTGGAAAGTAGTAAGGATGTGGATGAGAAGAAATCTATCCAAGAAGCCCATAATAAACATGTAAAAAGTTGTTGCCTCAAACTTGAAGAGGAGAATGTGAAGTTAAAAGAACAATGCACTTCACTTGAAAGGTAATGGAACATCTCTATGAGTGATATTACCACAAGAGATATCGAACTAGATGCTCTTAGAAAGTGTCAAGCTAACCTAGCCGATAAATTCTCATTCGTTGAGAAAGAATGAATAGCTTACTCAGAAGAGCTAATGGGTTTTCGATCTAAGATCACATCCCTCGAAAATGATCTCCATGAACTCTCGTCTATGATGAAGAGAAGTGAAGCCGCTTCTCATTTCACCGAGCTTTCTAGTTGCTTTCGTGACCGAAGTGGTCTAAGTTATCTAGACCCACCTTCGTTGTCCTCACATCCCTCCTATAAGTCTAAGAATGTCACATTTGTTATCTCCTCCTTGCCCAGCATAACCATGTTTGTGTCGGATGTTGGACTTGATGGGATGTATCACCCGGTTCTCTCTCAAAGGAGTTATCCAAGATCTCCCTTGGTTACATCGTCCAAGCTGAAGGAACCCTATCTATCAGCTACCTCACGAAAGGACCCCTCACTAGGGAAATCCCTGTTGGCCCAAGGGTTATTCAATCAAGCTTCTTTTGTTGTTTCGACTTATAGCAACACATTAACTTTGTATTTACTACTATTTGAGTTGCATTAGTAAGTTATTTTCAGGATTTAAGTACCTCAAATTATTGCACAAGTATTAAAATCCAATATCACAGTTACTTTGGAGTTTCTCAAATTTTGGCTTAAGTGGGTCGTCTCACTTTATAAGTGTACCGTCCCACTTGGTTCAATCTTTGATGTTGTTCAAGATCAAGGGAACTGTACCGTCCCAATTATCAAAGGTACAGTCCCAGTTTTGCAAATCTTCAAGCCTTAGACCAACTGTGCCGTCACACTTGAAAAGTGTACCATCTCAGTTGAGTGACCAAGCTTAGTTTTGAAGAGCAAGTGAACAGTGACGTCCCACCTTAGAAAGAAGACGTCCCAGTTTGAAGAAATTTGAAGTATGTGAAGTTCGAAGAAAAGGTACCGTCCCAATTTGCAAAGGTACCGTTTCACTTTCATGCGCTGGGAGACAACTTGAAGTCTGGAGAAAGTGAGCTGTCCCAATTTAAAAGAGTACCGTCCCAGTTTTGGTCAAAGTTCAAGTCAACCAAAATTGTGTCGTCGCAATGGGCCAAAGTACCGTCCCAGTTGGACCTGATTTTGCAAACTTGCAATATCTCAAATTGTACTGTCTCACTTCTCAAAGGTACCGTACCAAAAGTTTCAGAGATTTTGGACTAACAAAATTGTTCCGTCCCAATTCTCAAAGGTACCGTCCCAATTTCCAACCCGAAAAAGAGTACCGTCCCAGTTTGAAACGGTATCGTCTCACTTCGATCCTGATTTGAAATTCGCGCACCAACGGTCGTATTTTCGAGCATTAAATGCGCACCAACGGATATATTTCTTCAAGGACTATAAAAGAAATGAAGTTTGAAGACCTAACTATAAGAGAACAAAAGAATATACTGTTGCATTAATTGTGCCCTAAATCTTTGCAGCCGACATTCTCATTCTTCTGCAATTACTGATTATCTCTTGGCTGCTAGCATTCATTTCTCTAGTTATTCCTCACAAACTCTCTGAGCATATTTATTATATATCTTTCCGAGTGTGAGTGAACATTGTAAGTGAGCAATCATTGATTCATCCCCTCATTAAAGGAGGATTTCTGTTCTCTACACAATCATTCATTTCAACTGTAAAGGCTCCGCTTTGCCTTAGAAAAAGATTGGGTTACGTGTCACCCATTGAAGGATTCTTGTACGTGGCTTCGATTTGCCCATTCAAAAATCGGTTTTAGTGGATTCCAAACTCCCAAGGCACTTGGGGAGAGGACTAGGTCAGAAGGACCGAACCTCTATAAATCTCTGTTTGTATTTCTTATCCCTTCTCTCTTTACTTTATTGCATTTCTAATTAAACTTGTGTGATTGTTTTCAAACTAAGAAAAGATTTTCATAATAGTTTAAAATCTGCCAAATCAACCCATTCACCCACCTTTTGGGTTGATATTTCGGGACAACAGATCCTTCTAAGATTGAGGCAGTGACAAAGTGGGAGAGACTGAGGAATGTATTCGAGATCTGGAGTTTTCTTGCCCTCGTAGGTCATTACTGACGGTTTGTATAGGATATTTCCCGTTTGGCAGTACCGATGACTCATCTCACCCGAAAGGGTATACCGTTCATCTAGAGTGAGGAGTGAGAGTCCGTATTTTAGCAGTTGAAGATGTAATTGACCAGCGCTCTTATATTGATTGTCCTGGAGCGGGGACTTGGCTATTCTGTATTTTATGATGCATCTTTCAAGGGCTTGGGTTGCATGCTGAAGCAACTCAACAAGGTTGTAGCATATGGTTCTCGGTAGCTAAAGACACACAAGTGGAACTACTTGACTCATGACTTGGAATTAGCAGTTGTGGTCTTTGCATTGGAGTTGTGGAGGTATTATCTGTACGAGGAACACTTTGAGGTCTTTTTAGACCATAAGAGCCTACGCTATCTTTTCTTGCAGAAGGACCTTAATCTACAGCAACGACGGTGGATGGAGTTCCTTAGTGATTATGACTTTGAGTTGCAGTATACTCCCGGGAAGGCCAATGCGGTGGCCAATGCTCTCCGTCGGTAGTCATTTAGTACGCTTACAGGAATTACAATTCGGGAGTGGACTATAATGGAGGAGCCTAGCACTTTTGGTCTTTTTTATAGCTGACTCTTCTTAGCCAAGTTATTGATGCCCAGTAGTCAGACATGGAGAGTTGGGACTATAAAGATCATATCTTAGCAAGCGACGACGCATGAGGGAGGACTGCTCACTCCGACCACAGTTTGAGATTTGGAGGGAGGATCTTTGTGCCAGAGTCATGCCGAGCTGACATACTTCACGAGTTCCATCATTCTAGGCTTGTAGTGCATCCAGGTGGTACCAAGATGTACCATGACTTATGGCGATAGTTCTGGTGGAGGGGCATGAAGAGGGACATAACTTCGTTCGTATCACATTGCCTTACTTGTCAACAAGTAAAGGTCGAGCATTAGAGACCAGCGGGCTTGCTATAGCCTTTACCCGTATCTGAGTGGAAGTGGGAGCATATCACGATTGATTTTATCACAGGGCTCCCTAGATTTCCGTGGAACTAAGATACAGTTTGGGTGGTGGTTGATCGATTGACCAAGTTTGCTCACTTTCTTTCTATCCAGCTTACATACTCGGTGGAACAACTAAGTAGATTATATCTTTCAGAGATCATTCGCCTTCATGGAGTTCCAGTCTCCATTATTTATGACCGAGACCCCCGTTTTTCTTCACACTTTTGGCAGAGCCTACAGTTAGCCTTCGGTACGAATGTTCATATGAGTACTACTTTCCATCCATAGACCGATGGCCAATTAGAGCTCACCATTCGGATCTTAGAGGATATGCTTCACGCATGTATTCCTGATTTCCGTGGATTATGGGAAAATCATTTACCGCTTGTGGAGTTTGTGTACAACAATAGTTATTAGGCGAGTATCAGGATTGCACCGTTCGAGGCACTATACGGTAGACCGTGTAGGTCACTAGTTTATTGGGCTGAGGTAGGCGAGAGGACAATTACCAGACCCGACTTGTTTCAGGAGACGACGGAGAAAGTAGCAGTTATACGTAGACGTCTTATCATGGTTCAAAGCCGTCAGAAGAGCTACGCCAACCGACGATGACAACTACTTGAGTTCACGATAGGAGAACACTTTTTCATTAGGGTTTCACCGCAGAAGGGTCTTTTGAGGTTTGGGAAGCACGTGAAGTTATCCTCACAATATGTCGGACTGTTCTTGATTGAGGAGAGGGTTGGGAAGGTTGCGTATAGACTTTCTTTATCGCTTAGTTTATCATCTGTGCACGGCATGTTTCATGTTTCCATGATGAGGAAGTATCTACCAGACCTGTCTCATACCATCGATTGGTTTGAGTTGGAGGTCACCTACCATTGTACGTATGAGGAGAGACCATTGTAGTTTCTTGACACACACACAAGTTGGTGCTACGAGGCAAGACTATACCACTTGTGAAGGTTTTATGGCTTCATCACGGCGCTGACAAGGCCACTTGGGAACGTGAGAATGAGGTTCGTGCCAGACATCCAGAGTTGTTTTCGTCATGAGGTACGCTAGATTTCGGGGATGAAATCCTTTAAGGAGGGTAGGTTGTAACGACCCGACTTTTGTTTACACACTTTTTCATTCGGTTTGGAGGTTTGGATTTGAACTTAAAGTACTTGTTCATTAATAGTATTTTAAATTAGGATTCATTCCGCTTGAGCTTTCGGCCAACCTTTTATGAGTATGAGAGTTTGATTTGTTTAGGTTATCTTGGAAAGTTTCGGGCATTTAGACCAAAACTTGATTCTTTTTCATCGTTTTTCGAACCCCAGCTACAGCAGCACACCACTCGAGCGATGTGGGGACCGCTCAAGTGAAGCCCTTATGTCCAGCCTTTAAGTCGTTTTCGATTTTGGCTTATTCTTTAATCTTGTTAACTTTTCTAGTATGCCCTAGGTTCATATATTAGTATTTCTTAGTACACCGGGTTTCGGGCATTACACTTTGACCAAAATGTAACTTAAATAAATAAATTTATATATAATATAAGAATGATAAATATGATATCGTAAATGATAAACAATGGATATGATATTTAAAAATATATCAATCAATATTCAAATATTACCTTACCCAAATTTTTTTTCCTTACCCAAAAAAAATATTTAAATGTTAAAATTTAAACAAAAATAATTATACATGTATGTTTTCAAAATTAACAAAAGTCATATTATTCATATGAATTTTTTAATCATAATATTAATAGAATTGTAACTCATAACATTTGTTAATATAATTAGCAATTTCTGGATTACGGACAAAGCCACATGAGTCTGTAATATTAGCTTAGACCTTTTTTTTCATGTTGTGTTGGGTAGTCTTAGGCCATGTACAAATCCACTTACACCTTTATGCATTATATTAGGTTGACCCTATGTACTTTTTAAACACCTAAACATAAGAACATAAAAGTTAGCAGCGGCATTCGAACGCCATATCAGATACCTAAAACATGTCCAAACAACCAAGGGCTCTGTTCACCAGGCATTGGATAGGGTCCGCGACCTGTTCACCACCCGCTCGAGCACCATAGCATCTCATAGCCCAACTCGTGGACTTAACGTGAGTCTCGCTCATCTAGCGTTCAATAAAGTTCACGATTCGTTCGAACGCCATTATTCTTTTGGTCCCAGTTGTAGATTTGACAAGAGCTTCGCTCGCTGGGCGTTCACTAGAGTTCGGTAGGCGTTCGATATACGATTGAGCGTGTTCATCATTTCACACCTCGTTTTCATCAACGTTTGAGAAGCAATTGAGCTCTCTTGAAGAGTTCACAAAGCGTTTGATAAAAGCTCAAGCGCCTTAGTGTTTTTAGGTCAAATGTCTGCTATAGCGCTCCTATAGTGTCTGCGGTGTGATCGAGTGATGTGTGGCATTTGCACACGTTCGATGGGCATTCGAACACCATGATGTAGATTCAACAAATTTTAGTCTCTTAAACCCCGAACAATAAAAGGTGCGCTTTAGGCGTGTTAGGGCTTGCACTTGTTGCCAATAGTGTCACCTGAAGTCTTCTCCCTATGTAAACTATTGAGGTTATCATTGAGTGTCTTTTTTTTTTCCCATTTAAGACACTTTATTACACTTTAGAGTCACCTGCACCATCCTAAAAAGTGCTTTCTTGATCTACAATGTATTTTGGCTATAACACTTTCAATATGTCTTTGTTGTAACAAAAGATGTATTTTATATTTTTGAGTGTGTAGTTTATTCTTCTCACCACACTACATCAATCATCCTATGAGTATATCACACATTAGCTCAGATCGGAGTGAGGACTGAAGAACTCATAGATCGAAGGAGCGGAAGCTTGGTCAACTATGGAATCAAGAAGGGGCTTATGGAGCTACATCATGTTTTGAGGATAGTTGACCGTGTTGGGTAACGGGTATAATTCCCAATCTATTCATTCTTATAAACCTTTCGATTTATTATGAAAAGTTTCCACTTTGTGTCGATTTCGTGGTTTTTATCTCGGGGAGTTCCTAGGGTTTCCACGTTATATGATTGTGTATTATGTGGGTTTTGTTGTTTTTTTTTTTAATTCTGTGTGGTTGAGTATTTATTCCCTAACTTACACATGATTTTTGTTAGAAAGAAAAAATAATTTTTTATTTAACCGAATTAATTTTTATTTTATCGGCGATAAACCCATTCACCCCTAGGTTTATTTTCTTGGTTGATAGCTACTATTTTCAATTGGTACAGAGTGTTGGTGCTCGTATTTAGATTTAATCACCAGAGTTGATCATGCAGTTAGCTATGACCACCGAGTTGGAAAGAGAAGGTCTTTCTATAACTCATCCGTTATGTTTCGACGTGAATAATTATCCCTACTAGAAGGCTAGAATGAAAACCTTTTTTAATTCCATGGGGATATGCATTTGGAGGTCTGTGGTATATGGCTATGCATTGCCCACATTTGAGGATACTACCGCTAAAGAGACTGGTTCAAAGACTGAGTCTGAGTGGACAGCTGTGGACAATGTTTGTGCCAAGTTTAATTATAAAGCTCTCGGTGCCATCCACAATGCACTAGGCCCTGGTGAACTTACTGGGATCTCACATTGTGAGATTGCCAAGGAGAATTGGGACATTCTCTAAGTCACCCATGAGGGCACCTAGACGGTCAAGACCTCCAAATTGCAGATGTTAACAACTTAGTTCGAAAAACTTAGAATGTCTGATAGTGAGTCATTTGACCATTTTTATGCCAACCTGAGCGAGATTGTAAACTCTTTCTTTGCTCTATGCGAACCCCTCACCCCTTCTAAGATAGTGAGAAAAATCCATAGGTCTTTGCTGAAAAATTTAGGCTTAAGGTTACCACCATTGAAGAATCCCATGATGTGGACTCCATAAAGGTTAAAGAGTTGGTAGGTAAACTACAACTCTATTAGATGAATCATCTCTCTTCCTTCCAAAAAATCACATCCGGATCCGCTAAAGATATGGCACTTAAGGCCATTCATCTTGACCCTACGGATAGTGATGAGGATAGTGTGAAGCTTGATGAGGAATAGCTAGCCCGTCTTGTAAAGAAATTCTGTATGTTTGTTAAACTTAACAAAGGGAAAATCTCAAGCCTTTCTTCTCCCAAGTCCAACTCTACTTCCAAGAGTTTCTCCCTAATTGGGAGTGATTCAAAGTTTTCCAGGCCCTCTTTGAGCTCTAAAAGGCCTCAAGGCATCCAATGCCACAAGTTCCAAGGGTTCTGTCACATTCAAGCCGAATGTGCCAACACTCTCAAGAAGAAAGAGAGAAAGAGTGTCATCGTCACTTAGGATGAAGAAAGTGAAGATGATGTGGAGGAAGGATCCACCCCGGATATCAAGGTTGTACAATCCAACTTCGCTGTTCTTGTGGCCACCATAGATTCTAGTGAGCCTTCTATCCCTACTATCGATCATATCACTCCCATCGATGAGACTCCCCAAGTGGTTGAGTCCTCGGATGAGACGAGTGAGGACGTAGGAAGTAGTAAGGGAGAGGATGAGGATGAGGATGAGGATGAGATAGATTCCATCCAAGAAGCTTATGAGGAGCTTGTGAAATAGTGCCTTAAGCTCAAGAAAGAGAAGGTGAAGCTAAAAGAAATGTGCACCACTCTTAAGAGAGAGCGAGACACCTGCAAGAGTGATGTTACCACTAGAAATCTTGAGTTAGCCGGTCTTAGAAAGTATCAAGCTAAGCTAACCGACAAATTCTCATCTGTTGAGTAAGAATGATTAGCTTACTTGGAAGAGCTAATGGCTTCTCAATCTAGGATCACATCCTTAGAAAACGATATCTTTAAGCTCTCCTCTATGACGAAGAGAAGTGAAGTCGCCTCTCGCATCACCAAGCTTTCTCACTCCTTTCAAGATCTAAGTGGTTTAGCATACTTATATCCACCCCCACTATCCGAATCTCATTGTAGTGACTCCAAAAGGGTCACATTTGTTGGCCATTCTTTGCCCAACACAACCACGTTTGTGCCAAATGTTGGACTTGATGGGATGAACCATCCGGTTCCCACTCAAAGGACTTATCCAAGATTGTCCTTGATTACATTGTCCAAACTAAGGAGTGCTATCTGTCGGCTTCCTCTCGGAAGGACCTCTCACTAGAGAAATCCCTTAAAGTGGATCCTCTTATGGCAACCTCACCCGGGAAAGAGCCCATGTTTTTTTACCCATCAAGTGGAAGTTCGACTTCATCTTCTCTCTCTGCATCTCATTCTCCTTCTAAGAATAGAATACCTCTGTCATGCCACTATTGTGGGATAGCAGGTCACATTAAACCCAAATGCTATCGTCTGAAGAGAGATAAGGATAAGGAAAAATGCGTTAGCCGTACACTGGGCAGAAGGATGAAGAGCTCAGGACCACCTTATCCTGGTGGTGATTGAGCTATGGCCTTGAGCCACCTAAATGAGTTAGCCGCTCAATCTTCATATCTCGTTGCATAAATCGACAAATTATCATTGGCCATGTCCGATCCATGCTCCTCTACTCCTAAGTGAAGGCATAATCACCCTAGGAATGTGGTACCTAGCACACAACCCAAAATAACTTACATTTTCGCACCTATCGAAAGAGAACAACCCTTTAAAGGGGAGAAAATTTTGTGGTACAAAATGTCTATGATGTAAAGTTGTGCTTATGTTTTCCTAGTGTTCCTTGGTTAAGAATTGTAGTGATTACTGTAAGAGTATTGCCAAAATCTTTTAGTCTTTGTCATATCCGTGACTTTCTCTTTAGTGTCCTCTTATCACCGAATGTGTATATCTTTATGCTCATTTTTCCTAAAAGGATTTTCTTTTGAGATTCATTTTTCTCGAACTAAACTCTTCACTCATCTTACATGATGTCTTTGTTAGCAATTTCTCCTGCTAAGCTTTTGTCTTGTGCAGTGAGCTGGGTCATGCAGCATGATTATGCCTTAGGTTGTCCTTAGGCTTAGTCTCCTTGATTTGAGGTTGTGTTCCTTTATGTCCCTCTTGTGTGTGTCTCCTTTTATACTAACTTGAGATGTTGCAAAAAATTTACACTCTTTGTGTATTTATCCTATGTGTCTCTTCCATTTGCATGTTTACAATGTCATCATTTTTTCCTGTCAAGTTTTGTCTTGCATGGTGAGCTGGTTCATGCTTCTCTAAAAATCGTAGGAACCCATTGTTTCGACCCTTACATGATATGTATGCCAGCAACTTTTCCTGTCGAGTTTTGTATTGCAGATTTGTTTTCCATGGGTATAACATGTCACACCTCGATTTTTTCCTATTTATTAACCAATTAATTATCTTATTAATTAATCTAATAAACATCCAGATGTGATCTAATATGTGTCCAGCCTAATATTAATATCATACCACAAGGTTTAAATAATACACTTGGTACCAAATAAACACCCATGCAAGATTAATATGACAAGCAAAACAACATCAAAAAATTAAAGAAATATAAGCTAGTTACGCAGCAGAATAAACATACAACATCCGACCTATAACCTGTACATACAACCAATATAAAGTAAACTCATCTCAGTTCTCTTAACAATTATACAGTGAATGTAAATGGCCTTAAGGCCTTACATTACAACATAATCTACTGCAACATGGTAAGAATATATATGAATCTGAAACAAGAATGTACATCTACAGCATGTCATCAACATACATATCCCAGTCCATCCATGAATGGGACGAACTATATCATCATCCATCATCCTCCTATGCTTTGCAGCTAACACATGTGTATTGTTTTCAACAAAAACAACACTTAGCACAATGACTAATAGGATATATTATAAACAGTGAATATATGAACAATATGTGAGGTCATCTATGCAACAAATTTAAATGAAAAACATTTCAAGGAAAACCATGTTTCCCATCTCAAAACCTTGTTCACATAACTGTTTTGTAAAAACTCGTTTTACAAATAACACCCCACGTCACACATAAACACAACAACCCAAGTATCGTAATGGAGACGTGCTAAGGCCCATAACTTAGCTCAAAATCATTACGCGTACCTACACACGCCAACCCATGCATCGTAATGAGGATATGCTAAGTTTCATATCTGAGCTCATAAATATTACAAGTACATGCTCACACCCAACACCTGCATCATAAGGAAGACAAGCTAAGTCCCATACCTTGGCCTGTAAATTTTACGAGTACAAACACACACTTGCTCACACTATGTATCGTAATGAAGATATGTTAAGTCCATAGCTTAGCTCATAATTATTACGACTACACACCCATTCAAGCACACAATTTTACGGACTTCCACTACGGGGATCGCACACCCCGTGTATAACCCCTAATAGAGTGTATACCATGTATCTTAACGGAATTCCACTGGCGGGTGGCATACCCTATATCATGTGTGTGTGGGTGTA
>JAULLG010535384.1:0-10946 GCA_035668355.1 Sarracenia leucophylla
TTGATTATCAATCATCGAACAAACAACGATAGTACCCAACCCACTGGTCATATTGATCTCAATATCGAAATCTCAGCTATTGGTGACTCAAAGCACTACGCATTATCTGAACATGATTCGATCAATCACGTCAGGATTAAGAGTACGTGCAATACATGATAATAGAGGATATGTATTAATTCATATACTAAGTATAGAATCAATCATCCTATTGATCCCGCTCAATACACTATAAGTATACCAACACATCGAGCTCGAACATCAAATTCCCAGACCGAAATTCGAGCTGCTCGACCTAGCCAAGACCAACTATCATAATGATGTGCTATAATCATACCAATAGATTATCTAGGTCCATTGCGATTGTGGGCCTAGTTTTATATTTGTCAGAACCTTTGACCCGATCTTTCGCACTTCATGTACCGTGTCAAATACTAGACAGAATATACAGACTACGCATTCAGACATCATACATACAATAAATATGAAACAGTAAATGCAAAACCTCTTAATTGTTTTCTCATTAATATGCTAAGGATCAATGACAAAAAATACATAAAAGTATGGTTTTTAATTATACTATCCCAACAGATTGTTGAGCAGGGATAAGAGGGTGGGGAGATGGTTTTGTGAGGGACAGGAGGGGGTATGGATTATGTGAGGTCTACGGGGCTGGGTTGGAGGTTATGCATGGGTGTTGGGCTAGGAAAAGTGTTTGACGGCCGGTAACCAAGTATGGATCCAGTCGTTGAAGAGTTGTCGGTGGTAGGTGTTGGTCGTGGGGGTGAGAGGGTTGATTAAGATGGTACGATGCTGGATGTAGGGTTGAGTGAGGGGTTGGCATAGGAAAGGGTGGGCTCGCGTGGTGTGGTTATAACAAAGGGTAGGGTCATGTGAGGGGTGGTCACTATGGTGGTGGTAGCGAGCTATGGATGTTCAAAGTGGCCATGATCCATTGGAAGTACTCCTCATGGAATGATTGGTAGTCCTCGATGCATTGGATACCTCTGATTATGGTATCATAGCCGCCACGGGTGAAAACCCATGGTGTGTCCGTGTCCTCGGAGGAACCGGAGGTGAAAGGGCCGGTAGGATGAGGGGATGCTGGGCGTGGGGTGGTGTAAAAGGGCAGGGTGTGGGGAATGGGTGGCAGTCCATGGCGTTTGGTGAGAGCATTCATGCTCTTCATCCAGTTGCCATGTTGGTATGACGTCACCTCCATGTCGACGGTCCCAGTACGAGAGATGGCGAAAGGCTGAGGGAGGTGTTTGGTGGCTTATTGGAGGTAAGGGATGATGATGTTCGAGTAGGGTAGGTCATGCCCTCGTGGGATCTCGGCTACCCTAATCATTTGCCCAATCATCATATCAGGAATGGATAGTTGGTGGTTGGTGTGTAGGGCATAGATGGCGTGGTGGGCTTCGTTCCAATATTCATCCTTATGTATGTTGCAGAAGATATTGGCTTTGAGGACTATGTCGGGAAACCATAGTCGCTCATCCAGATCATCGTGCCAGGAAAACATTTGTCTGAGTTGAGCACGACCTTCAGAAACTGCCATCTCCATCTCCGTGAGGGTGCCATGCTCGAGGATGGGGTCTCGGTCATTGGAGAGGTCATCCATAGTGTGCCAAAGATATCCAGCATCTCGACGAGAGTGCTCGGGTCCAGCTCCACATCGTATCCATCGACTAACGTCCAGAAGTACTCCTCCATTCGCTTGTCATTGCCCTCTTGGAGGTCCGCCTAAGATTTTAGTAGAAGAGGCGAACAATCCGAGGGTAGATTGTCAGGAAAGGGCTGAATAAGCCGTGGAGAGATCATGAGGTCGATGTCGGCTTGAGCCACAGGGCTGACTCGCAGCAACTCATCCTTAATTAGAAAGTGCGTCATGTGGTGAAGGTTCGCGGTGGTCCATGAGCCGGAGGCTTTGGCGGTTGATTGATGAGATGAGCCTTCTTGTGTACGGGTTCATCATCTCTTTGGGATTTAAGGCACCACTGATGTTTTAATTGGTGAGTTTGAGAGTTAGAGAGGGTTTTGTACAGAGAAGAGAGTTTGAGATGGTTTTTGCAAGTGAAAAGTGGGGTGTGGAGGGCTTGGTTCTTATAGGCATGCGGCGTCTTGTCCATACAATTTAGGCTCCAGTTTGGACAGTTCTCGACTCGAAGTTTTGGCTGTTTTGAGAGGGATCGGAGTCCAAAATCCCATCCGGATTATTGGGGATAGTCGCGATGGGTGTCAGGATGGTTGTTTCCATCCCAAAGGTAGTCAGGACTGTTGTCACAAGTATCAACCCAAAGAGGTGTGAATGAGTTGATTAGTAAACTTTAAACCTTTTTAAAGATCTTTTCAAAACTAATTAAATACACACAACAATATATGAAGTAAACACAGAAAATGTAAAGGAGCAAGAGAAAGAGATACAAACATATATATAGTGGTTCGTTCCTCTTGACCCACGTCCACTCCCCAAGCACCTTGAGAATTTGTAATCCACTAATAAGATTCTTCAATAGGCGGATCGAAACCTCGTACAATCAGGATCCTTCAGTGGGTGAAACGTAACCCCTTATTTTAAGGCAAATAACAGCCATAGAAATAAAAAGATTTGAGGTTGTAGGTTGTTCTCCTTAAATGAGATGATGTACAACAATTTTGGCTCACTACAATAATGTCTCTCTGACTCAAAAAGTGTTTACAATAAATGAGGGAGTAAATGATTGACTTTGCAAACAGATAGAATGAGAATATTCGATAGTAGCATGTTCGCACAAGGTATTAGCTTGATTGTGATTGAGAAATGGAGTTTAATGTGTGTACACACCCTTTGAGAGGAGGGAAATAAATCCTTATATAGAGCCTTAGTTATTGTAGCCGTTGGTAGTACTAAATGCACCAAAATCATCCCGGTGGAAAGTGCGAATTTGAATTTTTGCTTGCAGGTGTCGTCCCCTTTTGGATCTTGGACGACCGTAATTTTGTTGCCCAAAACTGGGATAGCTTGAATTGAGAAGGGGTCGTCTCATTTTCATCGTTTATAACTTTTGGATCTGGGACGGCCCAGATTGAGATACAAAGAGTTTGAATTTTAAGAGCAAACTGGGACAACACATATAGTGTTTGGGACGGCCTGAATTCCTTGATCTTCAACTTTGACTTCTTTTGGGAGGACACATTTTTAATCTGGGACGACCCGGATTATTTTTAGGCAAGTCATGAACTCTTGGGGACGTCTTCTTTTGAGAAAGGGACGGCATAGACTTATTTGAAACAAGCTTGGTCTTCTGGTCACTGATTTGGGACGACCAGAATGAATTTGGGATGACCCAAATTTCTCAGAACTTGGGTTTCTTCATTTTTGGATGTCTCTTTCCGAGGGGTGTCATCCTGGTTCTTCTTGGTCTTGAAAAAAGGGCAAACGATTTGAATAACAAAATAAGAGATTGATTCCTATCTTCAAAAATTGATAAATGATTCGAATCTGAGAATAAGGGAATCGAATCCTTTTCTTTGCTGAAAAACACATAGGTGTCGAACCTTGACTTGTAATGTTCAAAACATTGAACTTTGCAGGAATCTAGGATACAACCTTTTACAAGGGGGACGACACAAATTGCTTTGGCTTTTGAAGAACATGGCATATGAAAAATCAAGGACGACCCGAATTCTTGAGGAATGACCAACATTGAATTTCAGTTTTAGAACCAAGGCCTTTTACCCATGTGGGGTGACCCGATACAAAAGGGGACGACTCGAATTACATGGAGGACAGCCCCTTTTTGACAGACTTTGAAAAACTTCATTCCTTTTATGCTATATCATCTGAACTTGGATCTTGATGCCAGGGGATTCATTTTAAGGCTCTTAATGCCTGAAAAATACTTGCTAATCAACTAAAACATTAGTAAACACCAAATCAATGTGTTGTTATATGTTAAAACTAAAAATAAAGCTTGATTTAATAACCTTTGGGCTAACAATCTCTCCGTTTTGGACTATGACAACCATTGATTTTTTTATAAGAGGAAATAAGATAATCAATGGCTCCCCCTTAATATATGCATTAATATAATGTGTATATGTTTTCAAATTCTAAAGTAGAGTGAGTCTACGAGAATTAATCCCGATTATTGGCCGTCTTGCACTTTAGAATTAATCAACATATAAACATTTGACAAATGAATGTCTTCTTGATTCAATTGAGGTATAGCATCAGAGAGATATAAAGAGAAAAAAGAAAATTAGACAACAATATCAACAAAGAAAATATTTGAAGAAAAATTGTTGTTATTCTCCCCCCAGACAAACAACCATATCAGAATTTAGGCTTGCATATGTATGTATTAAATAATTAATGAGCTTTTTATAGATATCAAGTATGCAAGGTCAAATAAACATAAAACAAAACACAAAACATTTCACAAATCAATTCATATCTTCTCCCCCTTTATCATAGCAACAAGGAGAAAAAGATTTATCAAACTATGTTAAAAAAATTACTAGAGCAGGAGAAATATGACATACAACCATGAAACATATATTCATACTTCAAAAGCATTTATATATATATCAATAAGCATACATCAATGTACTTTGCAAAAAAAAAAAAAAAAAAATTCATACAATTTAATACTAACAAAAAAACTATTTCTTCTTATTAGCTTTCTTCTTGTATACATTAAGCTTGACAAGGTTGGCTTGATAGGCTTGTTAAGACAAAATCCTCTGTTTCATTGCCTCTTCAACCTTGCTTAGCTGAGCCTTCTCATCATTCTTCTGCAGCACTACTTCTTCTTCTATCTGAATTGTCTTTCCTTTTCCTTTCTTCTTCTTCTTCAAACCTTATTCTTCTTCCTTACTTTCCATTTCTGTCGCTCTCTTACTCTTCTTAAAAAATTCTTTGTCCATATGAGCCATGGATTCAGCTTGCTCCTTTTCTGCTTCCACTTCAAAGGCCTTGATTTTCTTATCCACGACATCATGTAGCTTGTACCAAAAAGCTGTGGACTTGTCATTGTGAGAAATCAAGGATTTTGATATAAACTTGCCACACTCTTCTCGACATAGTTCGAAAACATGTTGATTGAGTCTGACCAAGTCTTCCATTCCCTTATCCACTATAGCAATTAGTTGTGCTCCAGCAGATGTGGAAAGTCCTACTTCCATTTGCATGTTATTTTGTTGGTCTTTGAGTTGTGCAATCTCAAAATGCATGGCAAAGTGGGACTTGTTCATATCCGAGAGTTGTTCATCTACTTCTGATTGGAAGGCTTTTTCTTCGAAAGCCATGGACTTTATCAAGAGGGTGAGCTCAAAGAAATCGGCTGATGGAAGAGGAGAGGAGAAATTTGCTGCAGGAGGTGGAGGATTAGAGATACGTGGATTGACATATATGGAGAGAGAGGATGAGAAGATCTAGGAGAGGTGGTAGGTGGATGAGAGGAGAAGGGAGGAATGGGCGGATGTGGAAACACGGAGTTTAGTGACCCAAACACCAATGATTTTGAACATGTGCATACGTTTCAATGTAGCACCATCATATACATAAGATTTGGGGAAGGGAACAGCCTTTTCATTGCTCAAATTAACATTGAAATGTTGAATGACTATAGTGAAGTACATACCATGAGGTCGGCAGGTATAACCTCTTGATGAGAATTCAATATGTGAGAAATGAACAGATAACCAAGATGAATGCGAATATTATTGATTATGCACCACATTATGAAAATATGAAAATGAGTAATTTCTCCAAACTATCCAAGTTGAGGCACAAAAATATGATTAACAATGTGATGTAAAATTCTCAATTCTGGTTTTAGAGAGCAAGCCACAATGGGCTTTGTAACATCAACATTTTCATCCTCAAAAATAGTTTTGGTCTCAACAAGGGAGTATTCAGGAATGTCAAAATATTTTTGGTGATAATCAATGCATATGTCTTCATCTTTGTCACTGATAGGAAACTTAAGAATATCACAAAATGAACTAAGAGTTATAATAATGAGAGCACCATTTACCCATGATGAAATGGTCACAGTGGGATAATCAGAGATTTTGATATGAGCAAAGAATGATCTGATCAAGGTTGGGTAATGAGAGGCTGTGATTTTAAGAAAAGCATCCCAACCTCGATTAGAGAAGAGCTTATGAAAGCTCATCCCATTGGAGACAAAATAATCGATGTCTATGGCCCTACCAGAGGCAATTTTCCTATTTTCATAAGAGGAGTAGAAGATACTTTTGATTTTAGGATTTTCGAAGGCTATTACCTTAGTTACCTTCGTGAACAATTGAGGAGCTTCCTTATTTTGAGACGTAGAACCACTCTTCTACTTCTTCTTTGTCATAAGGTTTGTATCATCCTTGTCATGAGGAGCTTTTGTGCATTTACCAGTAGCCTTAGGAGACATCATTGATGATGGATGTGGTGAGGATTAGGGTTTCGCGAAATGAGAGATGAAACGAGGAGGTTGCGAGAGAGAAGGGGAACCGACGAAGAGAGGGAGGCCAAAATAGGTCATTCTAAATGAAATTTAGGACGTCACACTCTTTAAAAGAATATGTGCTAAAATGGTTAGGAAAAAAAGAGAGACAACCCAAAAAATAAAAGGAGACATCTCATATATGGATGGAAACATATAGGAATCCTTTAAACAAAAGGCATCATGACAAAATACATATGGGACGACCAAAAACAACCAACAGAGAGTTGGCAAAACTCTGATAAAAAGGAGTCGACCCATTTTGAAAACGGGACCACCCAAATTGTACAAAACACAAGCTGCTTAGAAGAGGACAACCCAGAATTAAAAGAGGTCGGCCCAAAAGTATATATTGCACAGCAGCAAGCGTAGGAGACGACCCAAATTTCATCTGGGTCGACCCAAAACATGCAGAAACATAGAAATTGATGCATTTTAATAGGGAAATATAGGGCAATCAAAAATCACACAAATTCAACATGCCAAGACC
Organism: Sarracenia leucophylla; assembly: GCA_035668355.1. Lineage (NCBI taxonomy): Eukaryota > Viridiplantae > Streptophyta > Magnoliopsida > Ericales > Sarraceniaceae > Sarracenia > Sarracenia leucophylla. The sequence continues at coordinate 6,979 of JAULLG010535384.1, forward strand.
TTTGCATAAAGTGTTAAACCTATCCTCAAGAAGAGGTTTAGTAAAGATATTGGCTAGTTGTTTATCCGTATTAATGAACATTAATTCTACATCCCTTTTTTCTACATGATCTCTTATGAAATGGTATTTAATCTCAATATGTTTGCTCCTCAAGTGCTGAATGGGATTCTTTATCTAACATATGGCACTTGTATTATCCCACATGACGGGTATGCAATCAAAATATAATTTAAAATCTTCTAGTTGTTGTTTAATATACAATGTTTGCACACAACAACTATCGGCAGCCAAATATTCAGCTTCGGCTGTTGATAACGCAACAAAATTTTACTTTTTGCTTGACCAAATGACTATGGATTTTCCAATGAAATGGCACGTTCCAGAGGTAGTCTTGCGGTCTACTTTGCACCCGTTAAAATACGCATCAAAGTAACTCAACAAGTCAAAAGATTCTTGACTCGGATACCATAATCCTGTGTCTATTATGCCTTTCAAGTATCTTAGAATACGTCTAACGGCAAATAGATGGGATTCCTTGGGGCAAGCTTGAAAACGTGCACATATGCATACACTAAACATTATGTCCGGTCTAGTAGCAGTCAAGTATAGAATACTTCCAATCATGCCTTTATAAGTTTTAGTATCAACATCTTTTCCTTTTTCATCCTTATTAAGTTTAGTTGATGTGCTCATGGGTGTACCAAAGGGTTTTGCATTTTCCATTTGAAAACGTTTCAAAAGGTCTTTTGTATACTTAAATTGATTTGAGAAAATCCCTTTTGTAGTTTGTTTGATTTGTAATCCTAAGAAAAAATTTAATTCACCCATGGGACTCATCTCAAACTCTTGATGCATGCATTGGGCAATGTCCTCACACATAGACATGCAAGTAGAACCAAAGATAATGTCGTCAACATATATTTGAACTATGAGCATATTATAATTCAAATGCTTAATGAACAAGGTTGTGTAAATTTTTCCTCTAGAGAAATCATTTTCAAGTAAAAATCTACTCAACAATTCATACCAAGGTCTGGGAGCTTGTTTTAGACTGTATAGTGCTTTTGTGAGTTTGAAAACATGATTTGGAAACTTTTCATTTTCAAAATCTGGAAGTTGTTTGACATAAACCTCTTCTTCAATAAAACTATTTAAGAAAGCACTTTTTACGTCCATTTGAAAAATTTTAAAACATTTATGAGATGCATATACAAGCAACATGCGAATAGCTTCCATTCTAGCAACAGGAGCAAAAGTTTCTTCATAGTCAAAGCTCTCTTCTTGATTGAATCCTTAGGCTACTAGTCTTGCTTTGTTCCTAGTAATGTTGCCATGTTCGTCTTTCTTGTTCCTAAATACCCATTTTGTACCAATTATTGAATGGTCATTGGGTATAGGGACAAGTGTCCAAACTTGGTTCTTATCAAATTGGCTTAGCTCCTCTTACATAACAAGAATCCAAGCTTCATCACCAAGAGCCTTATCAATATTACTCGGTTCAATGTGAGAAACAAAGGCTAGATCTTAATGCTCGTTTTGTAATTTAGATCTAGTGGTTACTCCTTTAGAAGGATCACCTAAGATTTGGTCCTTAGAATGATTGTGGACCAATCTCCAAGGATGAGGGAGTGAAGTGGATCCATTTGTTAGATTTTCACCCTCCTTTGGATCCTTTTGGTCTTCCTCCTTAGGCTCCTCTCTACGTTCATTTACTTTTAGGTCAATTTTATTTACCCCATCTTCAATTATGTTTAAATCGTCAATTTGATCATCTATCCTTGAAAAGGTGTTTTATTCATAAAAGTCAACATGCATGGATTCTTCTACAACTAAGGTTCTGTTATTGTATACCTTATATGTCTTGCTAGTTATAGAATATGCTAAAAAGATAGCCTCATCACTTTTAGCATCAAACTTTCCTAAGTTGGTCTTATCGTTTAGCACATAACACTTACAACCAAACACACGAAAATATGCAATATTAGGTTTGCGCCCCATCCACAATTCATAGGGAGTCTTATTCAAGTATTTTCTAATAATTACCATATTCATCACATAGCAAGAAGTACTTATGGCTTCAGCCCAAAAATATTCAGGTAGCCTATGTTCGTTTAACATAGTCCTAGCCATTTCTTGAAGGGATCTATTCTTACGCTCAACTACTCCATTTTTTTGTGGAGTCCTAGGTGCGGAGAAGTTGTGTGCAATACCGTGTTCATCACAAAAATTTTCTATGTCTTCGTTTTTGAATTCTCTACCGTGATCACTCATAATACTAGTGATAGCATATCCTTTTTCGTTTTGAATTCTACGACAAATTTTTGCAAGGTGTGTGTGTGTGCTTCATTTTTGTGAGCAAAAAATAACACCCAAGTAAATCTAGTGTAGTCATCAATAATCACAAAAGCATACCCTTTGCCTTGTAGACTTGCCACTCGAGTAGGACCAAAAAGATCCATGTGAAGAAGTTCCAATGGCTTAGAAGTTGAGACATGATTTTTATTTTTAAAAGATGATTTCTTTTGTTTACCTAATTGGCTAGCATCACAAATTTTGTCTTTTGTAAAATTTGATTTTGGTAATCCTTTTACTAAATCCATTTTACAGAGTTTAGAAATTAAATCCATGCTAGCATGCCCTAATCTTCTATGCCATAACCAACTTTCTTCTTCATGGGTAAAAAAATATTTTATATTTTGTTATGACAAGTCATCTAGACTAATAGTGTACACATTATGATTCCTATGAGCTATAAATACAATATGTTCATCATGCTTAATAATACACTTATTTTCATCAAAACATACATTGTTACCACTATCACACAATTGACTAATGCTCAATAAATTATTCTTTAAACCATCTACAAGTAATACATTTTTAATGTAGAGAGAAGAAGGGTTACCTATGTGTCCAATGCCAATTACCTGTCTCCAAATGTGACATGTCCTCCATCTTTGGTTTTCAAGCAAGTAAAGAAACTTGCATTTCCCGTCATGTGCCTAAAGCAGCTGCTATACCACAACCACCTATCCTTGGTAGTATCCACTTGCAAATAAGTTAGGTGGAGCAAAAGCTGGTACCCACTTTATCTTGGATCCATATGGGTTAGGATAGAAGTTCATGTGTGGTGTGAAATGGTGCATATGAGGAGATTGTGGACCAAAGTATCTATGTGCAGTAGGGTAAGGTTTGTGTGACATCTTTCTATGAGGTGGCCGAAAATGTACAGAAGCCTTAGAAGGCTTTGTAGTGGTAGATTTTAATCTCTTAGATATTTTAGGTGGAGATTCACCCTTTTTCACCCATACCTTGTTGGTTGGTTTATTACCCTTTAGTCTTGAGTTATATGAATGAATAACATGTCCCCTTTTACCCTGAAAATCACATTTTAATGATTTTGGTAGTGAAGCTTTTACAAGGGGTTCTTTAAAACAGTCTTGTTTTCATGTGGGTTAAAACACAAACCTTCTTTATTAAAAGTACACTTAGTACCAAGAATCATATCTAAGTACTTCTCTCCTTGAGTGAACTTAGTTATGATCTTAGTTAAGTCATCTATTTTATGTTTCGACAATACATTTTCATTTTCAAAGGTATTTTCAACTTGGTTGCCATGGTTTTCATTTGCTTCTTCTAAGACCTTTATTTTCTTGTTTAAATATGTGATTTCTTTCTTAAGAGACTTATTTTTTATTTTCATAACTTTGAGGGCTCTTAAAGAATCTGCAAGTGCTTCTTGAAGATCTTCAATTGATGGAGCCTCATTATCACTATCACTAAAATTAGAAATAGTTACCTCACTGTCGTTTGCCATAAGGCAAAGATTCGCTAGTTCTCCATCGCTTGATTCCTCTTCTTTTTCGCTGGAATCAGTGTCGTCCCTGGTGGATTTCATAGCTTTCTTGGTAAATCTCATCTTCTCCTTTTCTTTCTTCTCCTTTTTCAGTAAAGGGAATTCTGGTTTG
>JAULLG010535490.1:0-10946 GCA_035668355.1 Sarracenia leucophylla
GATTGTTATATGAAATAAGGAGTCAACTTGATTGAATAACCCTTGGACCAACATATTTCAAAGCTTGTAAGAAAATGGATGAAATTAGAGTTTTTGGTAAATCCTAGTTATGAAAACTTCATGTTTAGTGCTTTTGAGTTTTAAATACTTATTTATCATATATGTCGGATATTTCTATCTTTTCAATTTGGGATTAGTAGTTTAATTTCAAGAAATCATATTTTAGGTTTTGCAATTCGGTAAAATCAGACCTTAAACCTTGAAATTGACATTTATAATGTGAAAATTTGAGCCTATTATATTACAAATTGATAATAATATTGATATGTCATATATTATGGTTTGATGGCAATGTGTGGGGTTTTTGGGTTAACGTCTATTTTAGCCCAAATTGTAGTGAGATTGGTAGTTTGTGTGTTGTGATGATTGAGATATATGTTGTGGTGATTGGGAGGGTGTGGTGGTCGATGGATGTGTTGTGGTGTATTATAGATGTTGTAGGGATTCGTATGGTTGTGGTTATGGAGTTGTTCAGGGGTGGTCCACCCTTCGGTTGGCGATCGTAATTCTATGAGATTTGGGTGTCGACTTGTTCGGAGGTAGCCCACCTCCTCGGTTAGAAACTATAAGTCTGTGAGCTTTCCATGTTGACTTGTAAAGGGTGACCCACCCTTTGGCTAGCCACCATAACGCGAGTTTGTGACGTGGTTTGTGAAAGTTGATGTGTGTGTGGGAGTGTGCTGGTTGAATGGTATGTGGCTTGAAATGGTATATGTTTTAGGTATATTGTAAAACCAGTTATGCAAACAATGGTTTTTATGAAGAAAAAAATGTTAGTTTTGCAGTAAAACTACTACTTGTATACTTCTTGCATAAGCATCCTCATATATTATGCATTTATTCTCTTAGTATCATATATCCTGCGAGGCACGGTTCATGTTATTTTATAACGAATTTTACGTGAAAGCGAGAAGACGATAATGGATTGATTAGTGGATGCATGCTTCTCCCAATCTTCAAATTGACTTGGGACTATATTGGGGATATATTATAATTACATTCTTTTGTCTCTAATTTTGGATGAATGTAATTAAATTTCCTTATACTTTAGTTTCATTTGGGAAGGATGATTGTAAGACCATAGGACCTAGTACATATTTTGTATGTTTGGAGAAGGTATTGGGTGTTGTTAGGATATGTTGGGTTTGTTTATGGTTTGACAAGCTCACTTTACATAAAGACTTTTCATCTAGCTTATTAATTTTAATTATGGAAATGTATGATTGGAGTATGGTTTGGGACCCTTAAAAAGGCTTTTGTATAAATTTTTTATACTTGTTTATTAGGTACCAAACAAAACTTTATTGCCTAAAATAAACCAATCCTTGCAAAATTTTTCTAAAAACTTGAGTTATAGAGTTTGACTTGGGTATCTTTTAACAGTTTAAAATATGGTGTTTGGTATATTTTGGATCCTATAAAAAGTAGTTAATAACAAGCTTTGAACTAACTTTAAAGGCTAAGGTTTTTCTTTAAAAACAAAGACTTTTTGGATAATAAAAAGGATTACTTTAAATGTAAAAGTGAACTTTTTGAGATCTTAATGTGATTCATTTAATATCTGAGATGAGAATGTTATAGATTGGTATCAAAGCATTAGGTTCAATTAGCTTAGAACCCTGGGAAGGGTTGTGCTATTTTGAGGGGGTTGACTTATGTGTTGCATCCATACTTTGAGTATGCTTGTATGATTAGTTTGTGATGTGAATTAGTGTTTGCATGCTATGTGGTTAGTTGGTTATGGAAATAGGAATTTGAGGACGATGCTTCTTGCTTTTACTATCCGGTTAACTAATTTGGGTATCTAATTAGAAAGGCGCCTAGCTAACAATCATTGTATTTAGATATCCAAGCGAGCTGCTCAAATTGAGGTTAGACTTGGCCACCTTCCAGTTATGAGGGGATGCAAATGAGTGGTAGGAATTGGATAAGACCACTATTGACGGCACATGGGTAGTTTTCTCCAAGGTCTTCTTGGAGAAATATTTTTCGAAATTGTCTAAGGATGTTTACTGTGAGGAGTTTTTGGCTCTTACATAGGGATCCCTTTTAGTGATCTAATACGAGGCCAAATTAACTAGTCTGTCAAAGTTTTCTACGGAGATCGTATCAACTAATGAGCTTAGAGCATAACATTTTGAGAGGGGTTTTTCCCCTTATCAAGAATAAGGTGATGGCTTTAAGACTTTGAGTCTTCTCTGAGTTAGTGGAGACTACTATCACAGTGGAGAATGGGCTAGCTGAAGCACGCGAGGGTGGGGATAGACAACCATCAGTTAGTAGTGGCACTACTCAATCTTCAGGGCAGTAGTCAAAGATGAGTAAGTTTAGGGAAAATCGATCATTTTCTACAGGAGCACCATAGCGGCCACGTTCAACGTCAACTCTTTTTATCACATCTACTGGGCGTACAGATCCGAGGGATGGATTTTGCTTCACTTGCAAGAAACTGGGACATAGGGCTAAAGAGTACCGTCGGGCCCCAATGGTGAGGACTTACATCATATGCTATCAATGCGGGAAGTAGGGGCACATGAGACGAGATTGTTAGTAGAGGGGGACTACACAGGGCACCTACAGTACACCACAGGGCCAGTCATCTCAAGGTCGACAAGGGTTATGTTTAGCCATAGCAACATTCGACTATACAGTCATCCAGGATCGGGGGAGGAGCTATTTCATCACCGTTAGTGAGGTCACCAGTCAGAGGGAATTAGGGACGAGCCTATGCTCTTATAGAGACGAGTCCTATTGCATCACTTACAGTACCAAATGCTATCGCTAGACCTTCTATCATCTGAGGTGCCTTTCTAGTGTATCGATCTTGCACACGAGTCCTTATTGACACATGAGCATCACACTCATTCATCTCATCTACATTTGCATCGTCTTTAGGGCTAGAGGTAGAGATGTTGGATCACATCTTATATGTTGATACACCGATATGAGAGACTTCTATGTTGAGACAGATGTGTAGATCGTGCAAGTTAGAGATAGCACATCATCATTTATCTTTTAATTTCATCATGCTCGATATGGACTTCTTTGACATCATTCTTGATATGAATTGGTTGATCACATACTGTGCCCGTATAGATTGTGATCGTCGATGTGTTACCATTTGTAATCCTGGGGGAGAGTATTTCTTTTTCATAGACAATTAAGATGATGGGTCAGTTCCTTCTTACCCTTCACAGTGTGAAGGGTGTCTCAGCTCTCTTTTCTCAACCCTTGTGATTGATGGAGACGAGTTTACTTTTAATGATTTTCCTCTTATTATTTATGAGTTTCCTAATGTCTTTCCTCATGATTTGTTTGAGCTTCTATCTCGATGAGATGTAGAGTTCAGTATTGATCTTATTCCAAGGAATGTCCCCATCTCTACCCCTTATTACCGTTGTACACCTACGGAGCTTATTGGGTTAAAGGCCTAGATTTAGGAGTTATTGGATAAGGGTTTTATCCGACCTAGTGTATCAACATGGAGAGCACCGACTTTCTTTACAAAGAAGAATGATGGATCTTTACATTTGTGCATCGATTATTGGAAGGTAAGTCAAGTGACCGTGAAGAATAAGTATCCTATGTCGCGCATCGATGATTTATTTGATCAATTGAAGGGATCATCTTACTTCTCTAAGATCGACTTGAAGTTGGGCTATCATCAGATGAGGGTCAAAGAGGAGGACATTGTGAAAACCTCTTTTTGTACCCGTTATAGGCACTGTGAGTTCTTGGTCATACCTTTTGGCTTGAAAAATGCACCAGCTACATTCATGGATTTCATAAATTATGTCTTTTTCCAAAAACCTTGATTAGTTTGGCGCGGTGTTTGTGGATGACATACTCATTTATTCAACATCAGACCAGAAGCACGAGGAGCACCTACATATTTCTTTGTATGTTGAGGGATCATCAGTTATATGCTAAGTATGATAAGTGCAGGTTTTGGCTTTCCAAAGTCAAGGTTTTGGGGTAGTGATGGCGTGGAATCACCCTAAGACTATTTTTGAGATCAGAGTTTATTGGGGTTTGCAACTTACTACCGTCAATTTGTCAATGACTTTTCTAGGCTTGCAACACCGCTGACACACCTTACTTGTAAGGGTCTCAGATTTGTTTGAGGTGACGACTGTGAGCTAGCTATTCAAGAGCTAAAGAGGTGACTTATTAGTGCACCAGTATTGGCTATACCGTAGCAAAGCCTTGAGTATGCAGTAATATGCAACAATTTATATAAGGGTTTAGGTTGCGTGATGATGCAACATGACAATGTAGTTTCCTATGGATCTCGAAAGCTAAAGATCCATGAAAAGAATTACTTGATGTACAATCTGGAGCTTGCAGCCATGGTTTTTACCTTAAAGATGTGGAGGCACTATTTGTACATGGAAAGCTTTAAGGTTTTCTTAGATCATAAGAGTTTAAAGATTCTCTTCTCACAGAAAGACTTGAACATACGATAAAGAAGATGGATGGAGTTTTTGGGCGATTATGATTTCGATCTTCAGTACCACCAGGAAAAAGCCAATGCCATGACCGATGCTCTTAGCTATAAGTCATTGAGTTCCCTAACACATATAGCCATCCGGGAGTGGAACATGCTGGGAGAGATTGGCAAGTTTGATTTTCACTTACGTGAGTCTGTGGATCATGTGATGTTGTTCACCATGATTTCTCATCCTACCCTTATTACACGTGTGATTGAGGATCAGTTAGAGGATGTCGAGTGTCATATGTATCGTGAGTAGGTTGTTTGTGGCGAGAGCGCTAAGAAGTGGAATATTCATGATGATTACAGTTTGAGATTTACTGGGAAGATCTTTGTACCAAAGGCATGCCGTGATGATGTACTACAATAGTTTCATCATTCACGTTTAGCAGTGCACTCAAGTGGCATCAAGATGTATCATGACCTCCGTAGGAAGTTTTGGTGGAAGGGCATGAAGAAAGATATAGTGTTTTTTGTATCACGATGCCTCACTTTCCAGCAGGTAAAAACGGAGCACCAGAGACTAGTGGGTTTGCTTCAGCCCTTACCCGTATCAGAATGGAAGTTGCTGAGGGGGCATGACACTCTGTGGGTAGTGGTAGATAGGCTGACCAAATCCGAACACTTCTTACCGATTCATCTTAGTGCTTGATGGATAGATTGAGCCGTGTGTATATCAGTGAGATTTTCTGCTTGCACAGAGTACCCATTTCCATCGTGTTCCACTGGGATCCACGTTACACTTTATATTTCTAGAGAACTCTATAGGAAGCCATGTGGACCAATCTTCTTTTTAGCATAGATTTTCATCCTCAAATGGGTGGACAGTCCGAGCATACCATTCCGATTTTAGAGGACATGTTGAGGGCATGCGTACTAGATTTTTGAGGGTCATGAGAGGATCATCTACCCTTTGTGGAGTTTACCTACAACAACAGTTGTCAATCGAGCATTCGGATGACACCGTTTGAGGATTTATATGGTAAATCCAGTAGATCACTAATATGTTGGGCCGACATGGGAGAGTCAACCTTGTCAGGACCGGAGTTGGTGAGGAAGACGATAGAGAAGATAGTGACCATCCAAAAATGTTCGATAATGGTGCAGAACCATTAGAAGAGCTATGCAGATAAGAGGAGACGACCATTGGAGTTTGAGGTGGGAGACAGCGTTTTTCAATGGGTTTCTCCATGAAAGGGTTTGATGAGGTTCAATAAGAGTGGAAAGTTGTAATCATGTTTTATTGAACCTTTTGTGATTGAGGAAAGAGTTGGAGTAGCGGCATACCATCTCGTTTTACCCCTATAATTATCTTTTGTGAACGATGTCTTTCACATTTCTATGCTTCGGAAGTACAAATCGGATCTTTTACACGTGCTTGATTGGATTGAGTTGAGAGTAGAGAATGATGTTACTTACAAAGATACAATAAATATGCACTCACTCTCAAAACGAAATTCAATAAATGAGAGAGGAGAGAATGTCAGATCTGGAGAGTAACGAGCAGTAAATGAGAGAGAATGTTTGTGCTCTTGTTTTCAACAATAGAACAATGATAATAATGGTCTTTAGTGGTTTGAATCTTCAAACTTTAATCCTTATATAGGCATTGAAAAAATAAAGTCATTGGGAGTATTAAATGCTCGAAGATCTAGCCGTTTGAGCTTTAGGAAATTCAAAATTTTCACGCCAGTGTCAACATAAATGGCCTTGGTATCGACAGATCCAGATTGGATCTGGGATCTTGAGTGGTTGGGTCGACACTTTCTTTTGAGGGGTCGATTCAATTGGATTTGTCTATTAAAGGGGTTGACTCATCTTTCCTTGGTGTCGACTCATACAGATCTTTCCAAAAAAAGGAATGTTTTAGTGTCGACTCATATTACCTTAGTGTCAACTCAACTAAATCTGGAAATCCGAGAAGAGTGCTTTGTGTCGATTCATGGATTATAGGTGTCGACTCAAGAATTTAACACTTCAAGTTCTGGGAGATAGTACTTTAGGTCGACTCATCAGGTCATTTGTGTCGACTCAAACGCCATATCTTCAATATCCGAAAAAATGTCACTTTGTCTCGACTTGTAGTTCCTTGATGTCAACTCAAGTGAGCTTCATGATCTGTAATAGAGCTTGGTGTCAACTCATATATCATTGGGTGTTGACTCATACAACTTCAAAGTTCGCATGGACCTTTGTGTTGACTCGTTTGTCCCATGGTGTTGACTCAAGAGGGCTTCAAAGTCTTGGCCTTGTATCAGTGATACGAGGTATCGAATCATGTTGTTCTGGTGTTAACTCATAGGACATCAATGTGTTGTAGAAGTACCAGTGATACATTAGGGTTGACTCATATGGAGTTAACTCATATGGAGTTGGTGTCGACTCATATACTTTTGAAATCAGGAGGAAAGCCTTGGTGTCGACACATGCATCACTGGTGTCGACTCAAACCTTCTAAATTTATGAACAGGTTTCTTTGTGTCAATTCTTATCTTGCTGGTGTTGACTCAATAGTCTTAAAAATTCAAAGAATACACTTTGTGCCGACTCGAAAACTAAGTGTGTCAACACTTTCTTCTGAAACTTGGACTTCTTTAGTCCACTGTGTTGGCACAAAAACTGTTGTATAGGCTCAACAAAAATTGTTATATTTATACTTCATTATGTTTGATTTTAAGGCCTTTCAATCCAAAAAAATCTTACTTATACACAATCAGACATTGGTAATCATCAAGTCAATATGTTGGTATTGTCAAAATTGAAATTGGAGCTTGATTGAACAACCCTTGTGCTAATAACTCTATATAGGGATCAGTGTCCTAAGACATCTTAGTAGATAGAGAGGATGAGAGGTATTCCTTATGCTTCGGTGGTGGAAAGTCTAATGTATGACATACTTTGTATTAGATCGGATATCTGTTATACCGTTGGAATGGTGAGTAGATATCAGTCTAATCTAGGGAAAGAGCATTAGACTGCGGTCAATAATATACTCAAGTACCTGAAAAGGACTAGGGAGTATATAATGATTTACCAGTCAGATAGTCTTGTACCCCTTTGGTATATAGACTCTGATTTTCAGGCTGATAGAGATTCTAGGAGGTCCACCTCTGGTTATGTGTTTTTTTTCAGAAAAGCACATTGAGAGGAAGTGTTATCTCATCTGGGAGACTATACAACGTGGAGACACTATGGTTTGCATGGTTGCATCGGCGGATAACCTAATGGATCCTTTAACTTAGGTAGAAGGGTTAGGTGTTAGATGCATTTCTACATGGCTTTGAGTATAAGTGGGAGATTGTTAGGATTATATACTAAAAGTCATACTTTTATGCATTTTATCCTTGATCCCTGGAATATTAATGAGAAACATTTAAGAGTTTATTGCATTTATGGTTTCATATTTTTTGTATTTATGATCAATGAATGCATAATCTGTAAATTCAGTTCAGTATTTGACTCGATGCATGAAGTGAGAAAGATTAGGTCAAAGGTTTTGACAAAATATACAGGTTGGCTCACAATCACAATGGACCCGGACAATCTATTGGCACGATTGTAGAATAGCGTTATATTAGCTGATCTTGGCTGGGTTGAACGGCTTGAATTCAGGTTTGGGAATTCGATATTCGAGCTTGATGTGTTAATACATTTGGAGTGTATTGAGCAGGATCAAGAGGATGATCAATTCTATGCTGACTATATGAATTGATTCACATCCTCTATTATCGTGTATTGTACGAAATCTTAATCTCTACATGATTGATTAATCATATTCAGATAATGCGCAGTGCTTTGAGTTACTAATGGTTGAGATTTCGATATTAAGATCAATATGACCGGTGGGTTGGGACATGTCGTTATTTGTTCGATGGTTAATAATCAGCTAATGGAAATTACATCCAAATTAGGTTGAGGAGTTCCCCCTTGTGTGCTTTGCTTATGTGTTTGACTATGCCAAATCTAGCCAGTGGATCATTCGATCTGACATATTCAAAAGGATAAACGGCACGGTTGTGAGAATAAGAGGATAATTAAACTGGGTTATCAACAATTTAATTTAATTATCGGGAATCCATATCCTAAACTTGGGGAGATTTCATTAAAATTGATAATTGAAAACTCCAGACATAATTCAGGTTAGGGTCGGGATTTCAGTTATGGCCTTTAGTGGAATAAGTCCTGATTCCTGCCAAAAATGATGTAACTCGGGGATTGAGTTAGGGATATCCAATTTTGTCGTACGGTTATCCTGAGTCCTATACTTCCTCGTCATCCCTCACGTAGCCCAATATACACAGTGTATTTTAGTTGGTTTCGGGAATTATTTAATTTAATTCGATCATAGGTTTTGCAATCGGGATGGTCGGGAAATTAAATTAAATTAACGGGGGCATAAATAGTATTTGGCACACATAGGGATACTCTCCCTAGGTTGCTGGCCCTAGCTTATGGTGTAGAGAATTATTTTTAGCTATGTATATATTATATCTTACATATAAGATAGGATAATATATACATAACTATATTTGATATATGAGATATAATATATCGATGAGGAGAATAAAAAAAGAACTTTCTCATAATTCTCTAGGAATCCTAGCCGTCGGCCCCTCTCCTCTCTCCCACTAAAATTCTGCAATTTTTTTGAGTCTCTTTGTGTGTTCGAAACCAAGAACACGAACGATTCGGTGCTCACTCACTGTGTTCGTGTCGTGCGTCAGGTCATACGCGAGAAAATCAAAGGTGGTCTCGGAATCATGATTTGATATTCAAATAAACTTTTTCGACAAGTTTCTACAAGGTAACAATGATTTAATATCAGTTTGTTTTTTTGTTTTTCATGAAAATTGCAAGACGAAGTTTTTTACCATCACGTCGTTGAAATTTTTTGAACTTTCCGCTCCGTGGCTCTAACACTTTTATGTTATGTAGTTATACTACATTCTTCTACACATTGGAAGCATGTCCCATCCTTTTTCCCCTTAGTTTTTCGTTGAAGTTTGTTGTAAAGCCTTGAGGCCATTGACATGTATTGCATGCTTGGTGAAGACATTAGGCTCTATATGTTTACCATTAGTTGGATGTAAGATTTGAGTATGTTGTGATTGTAGGAAAAAGGGGTTAATGTGGTTTTTGGTTAGTCTTGTACAAAACTTACTTATTATGAACATAATTCCGTAACTTAGGTGTAGATGGCTTACTACTTCATGGGGCCTTATTTGGCACTATCTATGATGGGTTTGGTATTTTTTATAAAGGCATGTGAATTGGGAATCAATCCGACATTTTGTAACTTATTCACAATATTGGCATTTTTACGGGTTTTTGTTGGCTTTCGAGCTTGAAAACTTGGTGGATTCGATTCGCAAGATTTTATTTTTGCCTTCTCTATCCTCTATACAATATATCTTGTCAACAAAAGCACAAAATCAGGTTTTGGGACCAAAAACATAATTTTGTATTTAGACTTTTTTAGCAGATTCCATTGCCAGCTCTGGAGAGTTGAGGGTTCGCTCGAGTGATCCCCTGGGTTTCAAACTGTTGGGTTTTCTATGAAAAAATTAGAGTTTTGGGTTTGTTTTTGAGCATCCTTTTTACATTTTAAAGAAATATTTTTAGAATAGAAAAACTCTTTGATGGGCTTTCATATTGGTGATTTTATTTACAGTCAGGGGAAAATCCTTTTGCCTTAAACATTAAACATGGTCTTTCTTTGGTTTAAGCTTGGCTTTCTGTTTGGTTATCGATTTACAAGGAGTCTTGTTTGTGGTTAATTTAATATCCAAAGTTAGGATCTTACAAAACACTACCCAACCCACTGGTTTTGATAATCATTGGAATGTTGGTGACAGAAAATATGATCATCCGCCAAATGTAGATTTAGTTGAAAAAATTTTCTCTACCTATTCACTCAACCCGCTCACACTCCTACATGATGAAGAGGTGGGATTAAGAAACACACACCATCTTATTAAGGATGGATTCATCCGTACAAGTTCAGCGGCCGTCATCTGTACGATTTTTGATTTTTTTTAAATTCTTTACTTGAGTTATGTTTTGTTATTTTTAAATTATTTAGACTTTTCATCTCTATTTTTCTAGTAAAAAGTAATAATAGTCATAAAAGTTACATAATGTAAGGTTTTTTGTTTGATAAGTAAACCGGGTATGGGGACCCCATGGTTTTAACCCCAGGAGAGATGTGGTCATTGTTGGAGAAGCAAGAAAATTGTTGCGGAATGGCGACGTGTAATATCCTGACCAATCCTAATTAATTTAAATTTAATTAATTATGAGGGTCATATATATAAGTATGGATATTATTAAAAAAAGTTGAGAAATGTTATATATTTTAAAGTGTTTAAAACTTGGGGCTTTTATGGACATAAAA
>JAULLG010535599.1:0-16159 GCA_035668355.1 Sarracenia leucophylla
ATGAATGTCTAATTTAGTATTATATGGTTTTATGTAAAACTGAGTGTGTGGGAAAAATAAATAATATTATTTTTATTGAAAATGTTATACTTATCAGGTTTTATTTCGTGTCCACACACTCACTTCACATATATTGCATCTTTTCATTTTAGTCTTTATATATTGCAAGCTTTACTTGTGATGAATCTACTGAGTTCTTCGAACTCATGGCTTCATTTTTATGTTGCCTGGGTGATTCAAACACCCAGGTGATGCAGTGCAGGACGACATAGAAGAAAACATTGTTTAACAATTTTCAGGAAAAGAATGATCGACGTAGAGACAACTTGGAAATTTTGAAGATATTGGAGATGCAGGAAAGACCAAAGATATGGTGGTATCTCAAAGAGTATTGTAACTGTTAGAGAATTGTATTTTGTCTTTTTATCATATTTTGCATGCATGTGAGGTACCGTTGAGTTTGTAGTTGTATATTGTAGTCTCAGTTTAGTTTGTGAGTTGATTTGGAGGATAGAATATAGGAATTGATGTTTGTTGTGAATTAATTTCAGTTAGTTGTGATTTGATTGGAGAATAAGATATATGAATTCAGAGTTGGAATATTTATGACAAGTTTTGGAATGGTTTATGAAGCAGGTTTTGATAGGGTTTTAGTCACGCGGGTTGGGGCGTGACAGGCGTGGCCAGACATAGCAACCCAGACGATGTCAAACCAGACATATCTAACCAACTGCGCACAAACCAGTTGCAAAACATGTTTTCCAGCTGCACAAACTGACCAAAAAAATCCATCAACCATGTTAAATTAGTTGCAAAACATCCCAACTAGACAGCCAGGGCTAACTGAGGCCAAGGAAAAGGGGAAGGGATTCTAGAAGTACATCAAACCAGTGCCAAACCAGCATGTTGTAGGGCCACTAAGCCCATGTGTACCATCGTCATAGCAAATGAAGGAAAAACCTGGGCACCAAAATTAAGCCCACATTTGAGCTAGAATCCAGCGATAACAGCATAGTTATGGCAACTGTAAAAGCCATACAACAAAACTACGACCAGAGCAAGGGTATGTTAACCAACATAACATGCATAAGGAAATACTACAAAAACATAATCAACCTAACATGCATTATCCTTATTTCAAAAAGCCACACAAGCATTATCTTCATGCCCAAATAGGAAACTATAAGAAGTTGTCGTCACCTTCATTCATCTCTATACTTTAATAAAATCTAAAAAATTAAAAATTTTCATTAATTTCCATAAAAGTTATTTATTTGTCACTAGTTTTGAGATTTCACTGTACTTGCTGCCTAAACTTGTTGCATTATTCAGTTTCTTATGGACGTTCACAATACTCATTTCGGTGGAGCATCGAAAGAACATATCAAATGTTTGTTGCCAAATATTCACATGTATAAGATTAAAATATAGAAACAAACATACTGTTTCGAAGCCCTAAAATCAATAGCGAAATAGAAGCTTTCTTTGGAATAGAGCTCTAAAATCACCTTGGGTCAACCCTTAATCGGAAGCCTAATCCGTAAATTAGAACCATAAGCCTTCAATCACCTAACTAGAAGCCTTCAATCTCTTTTTCACTTTCGTTTTGAAAAAAAAATGGAGGGGGTTTTCGATTGACTTAAGCACAAATCGATTGAAGATGAAGAAAAGAAGAAATTGATTGAGGAGAAACCGATCCAAAGAAGAAGAAGAAATTGATTGAAAATTGAGGAGAAATTGATCCGAAGATGTAGAAGAAATCGAAGAATAACAAATCGATTTGAAGAATAAATCGTGGGGCAGAAATCGAAGAATAACAAATCTATCCGTTTATGATTTGTTAAGTACATGAGTCGGGTAACCGGTCACTGGTCGGGTAATCGGGCGGACAAGAGGGCTGCGTTAAAAAATTACAAACATCTCGGTTTCTTAAAATAGAGATGTAAAGTATTGTACTTTTAGTCCGAGACTAAAAAATGGTATATATCTCGTTTAATTGAGTAATTGTGATAAAGAAATTTTGTAAATTTTTCAATCACAATTTTACAACAACTGAGACCTTTTTGTTTTTTTATAGTGAGACCATTCTTGATTTTTGTAGTAGTGGGATAATGTCACAATCAAACAACTCAATAGATGAGCATCAATGATTTTTCATTTCAAGAAATCTGAATTAGTGATACCTTTTCCTGTCGCATTGACTATTTTAGCAGGTGGAGGTGATTGTGATCCATCAATGAAATGAAGTAATTCTGATGCGAGGAACATATTCGGGATTTTTTCCATCCACACAACATAATTGGTATTATCAAGTTTCACTGTGATTAACGAACTCAGATTAGAAATCATAAACGCAACATTTAAGGGAAGTATCAAAGGCGAAGCAATAGTGGAGGAAGACGGAACATCGGTTGACAATGGAGGATCAGCCATGGCTAAAGGTGAATCAATCAAGAATGGAGATGGATCAATGGAGAATGCTCATGAGAGCGAAGATGCTCTGATACCATGTTAGAGAAAATACAAGAAAATATTATTTCTCTTATTCATTGAATGAATCTTACACTTACAGTCAGAGTCCTATTTATACATCTCAAGATACTAAAACAGTCATAATAGAATTCCTAATAGATTCAGTTAGGTGGTTAATAATCACACATTAAGGCTTCGGCGTTGCATCAGACTTTGGCCTAATCCAGTCGACTGTGTTTTGTCTACGGTCGACCGTGTTAGGGTAATCATTGATATAGTCTTATCATGGAAAATATGATGCATTAGAAACCATGGTTTATTATTTGTGCCAACTTATAGATGAAGTTATTCTACAGTCTCCTTCTCGAATTCACTGCATGAAAGTTATTTGTGCCATGGTTCATTATTCTATGCTTATGTGCTAATGCAAAAAAAAATAAGGGTTTATGTTTTTCATATAATATGTCATCTTGGTGAAATTTGGTGAGAATTCACTTACGGGAGCTTTGATTTGTTTTGTTGAGGGAGTTGTAGGGTAAAAAAATAGGGGAAGTTTAATCAAAGAGTATTTATTTTGCTCAACGGAAAGGTTTTTTTTTTTTTTTTACGTTGAATTTATTTGCCTCATGTTTTAAGCTTCTATGTTGCAGGATATTATTTTATCCACTATTCATTCGCTATGTTAATATTTTTAGAAATAATGCTAATAACTATTTCAATTTGATTTACATTTAATACTACTCTATAAAGGGCTTAGTTCATTTGTTGTCTGCTCTTTTTCAAATTCTGTTGAGCTTCAATTTTTCTTAAAAGCACATTGTTTGCATAATTTTAACTTCCTATTATATTGATAAATAGGGATAAAATGAAAGTTTCCAGAGCATGGCACCTTTTTTGGGATCTTAAACAGTGGGTAGGGAAGTGATTACTGGGTAGTTTTTGGTACTTGTGGAGATTAATATGATAATTAAAATTTAAAAAATAAAACTTGAAATAAGAAAATAGAATTCATTGATTGTAGCATTGCGCACAAAATGTTGTATGCCACTGTTCTTGTTTTTTTCTATTACCTACGCTTACACTCAAACATGTTGGACTATTTGTGTTTTGCTTTTTCTTCCAGTAAGTTTCTAACATTATATTTGCAATTTTTTTACTAAAAAAATAAATTTGGCTGTTGTAGCATTACTTGTGACTCATTTTACTTCATCTCTTTTGGTATTCCTATGTGTGTGCTGGTCCACTAGTTACTGTCAAAACTATCTACTATGTTACACAGACTAAATTGGCAATTGTAATGCTCAATCTTTTGATTCTCTCACCCAAATTCAATATATTAATTTTCTTTTATATTTTGTTTTAGACTTTGAATTGATTATAGAGTTGGTTGAGTGTCTAAATGCATCTAATGGATAAATCGTGGATGCTCAAAGATAGAATATCAAATGACTATAAAGAAGGAGTTGAACAGTATCTAAACTTTGTCGTGATCAATGTGAGTGATATTCGATACATACGATGTCTATGTAGATTATGTGAAAACCTAAAAAATCAACCTATTCTAGAGATTAGAGATCATTTATTTTTCAATGGAATTGATCAAAGGTATCGCAAATGGGTATAGCATGGAGAAACAGCCATTAGTGGTTCATCATTGTCTATAAAAGGATAAGATTTTTACCATAAAGTTATTAACACATATCGTACAGATGATGTAGCAGACACAGTAGACATGGTACAAGTTAAATACAATCTGTTCACAATTGATCCTGAATCATTCACAAAAGTACTTGAAGATGCGGAAAAACCATTATACCCCTATTGTGCCAAGATCACAAAGTTATTAGCCTTTGTGAAATTGTATAACTTCAAAGCTAGAAGCGGGTTGTCTAATATGGTTTTTTTTAAAATTTGTTAGCGTTGTTAAATGACTTGCTACCATCTAATAATAAAATACCAGTATCTATGTATGAGGAAAATAAGATCTTGGCTACACAGGGAATGGAGTATAAAAAATACATGCGTGTCCCTATGATTGCATACTCTATATATGGGAGTTCAAAAATTCAACTTCATGTTCCACATGTAGAATGTCATGATGGAAGTTAAAGAAAAATTCAACTGAACAAAGGAATGGTGTGCCAGCAAAAGTTTTATGGTATTTTACACCAATTTCGAGGTTTCTAAAGATGTTTTAATCATTCGAAACAGTAAAAAAAATTTACATAGCATGTTAATGAAAGAGATTCTGATGGTCAACTACGTCATCCAATAGACTCCCGATCATAAAAGCTCCTAGACTACATGTGGTCAGATTTTGCTGCTGAGCCAAGAAACCTTTGCCTAGCTATTTCTACGGTTGGAATAAAACCCCATAGTTTCCTTAGCAGCAGGTATAGTTGTTGGCTTGTTATAATATTTACCTATAATTTGCCTCCGTTATTGTGCATGAAGAGAAAATTTATGATGTTGTCACTATTGATATCAGGACCACAACAACCTGGTAATGACACTGATGTTTACTTTGCACCGTTGATTGATGATTTGAAACTATTATGGGAGATAGGTGTCAAATCTTACAATGCTTATCGGTAACAATTTTTCACATTGGAGGCTGCACTATTATTGACAATCAATGATTTTCTTGCGTATGGAAATTTGAGTGGTTGCATAGTGAAAGGATATTATGGATCTCCGATTTGTAGCGAGAGAATATATTCTTATAGATTAAAGCACGGGAAGAAAAATATCTATGCGGGCCAGAGAATGTTTCTGCCACTCTATCATATTCACACTGAAGGCAAAAAGGTTTTTAATGGCGAGCAAGAACTTGAGTTACCTCCGTACCATTAAGTGGAGATGAGATATTACATAAGGCTGAAGGGATCAAAACCACGTGGGAAAAGAAAACCAAAAACTTATTGAATGGAGATCGTAAAAATTATTGCAAAAAAGACGTCAATATTCTTTAAACTTATATATTGGAAAGATTTGCATGTCCGAAACAATTAGACGTTATGCATATTGAAAAGAATGTGTGTGAGAGTACCATTGGTACACTGCTGCATATTCCAGGAAAAACAAAGGATGGAATTTTGTCTCGCCTGAATCTTGTTGATATGGGTTTACGCAATGAGTTAGCACCACAAATCCATGAGAAGCGAACATATTTACCTCTAGCATGTTTTATATTGTCTAGGGAGGAGAAAATAATGGTATGCACTATGTTGTCGGAACTCGAGGTCCCAGAAAGATTCTCGTCAAAATTTAGAAATAATATTTCAATGTAAGATTTGAAGCTTTATGGTATAAAATCACATAATTGTCATGTATTAATGTAGCAATTGTTACTTGTGGCAATACGATCTATACTACCCAAGCATGTGAGATATGCCATTACAGACTATGTTTTTTCTTTAATGCTATTTGTAGCAAAGTGGTGGATTTAACAAAACTGGATAAAATTCAAGCGAACCGTGTTATCAAAATATGTTTGCTGGAAAAGTACTTTCCACCATCATTCATTGACATAATGGTTCATTTGACCATGCATCTTGTCAGAGAAGTTCGGCTTAGTAGACCGGTTCTTTTTTTTTTATTTATGGATATACCAATTTGAGAGGTTCATGAAGGTGTTAAAGGGTTATGTCCGTGTTAGTATATTGGTTATTCCCAGGTTGAGTAAAACAAAACCATTGTGTCTGTACCTTTATTTTGGGTTTGGGGTTTTTGGGTGTTTGTGTCTAGGTCTTATGTCCTACTCAGATTCAGCAAGCCTACTCTAATCCTTACAGGTATATGACACTCACATACACACACCCATGTGCATTCACTTCATACATCATATATGGTAGGTAGTGTTCATGTTGTCTTAGAGAATTCATGACTTACCATAGATTCTAGGTATTGGTACCCGAAGGGGCTCGAACTCCTTATAGCGCCTTCGAGCGTTCGTAGAGCACTCGAGCGACATCGAGCAGTATATTCATATTTATGCTTTTATCGATAAGTCGAGAGTTGAAACATTGGAGCGCTCGAAGAGAGCTCGTACAGAGCTCGAGCACCCCTGATTAAATGTTTTAATTCTTCCTTGACGAGTGTTGAGATATTAAAGCGCCCGAAGAGAGCCCATAGAGAGATCGAGCTATCCTGCTTTACGTCTTATATTCATATTAGGGAGAGTAGGGTTTTCCCAGTGCCATCAGCATGCCCGAAGAGCATTCGAGCTCAACGGTAAAACCCTAACCATTCTCATTGGCATGACAGAAAGGGCCTATCAGTCTTTAACTGCGAACGAATAGCGCTCGACCGCGTTATAGCGCCTACGGCGCGCTCATACAGCATTCGAACGCCTGTGTATTTTTCTATATATACACTTCATACCCGCCGTTATGTTTTTGGGAATCTCTCTCCCATCCTTCAGGCTGTTCATGGAGGAGCTGCCGATGCTGCCTCTTAGGGTTCCTTAAGCCTTAGACATTTGATCTCACTATCAATGTCTTGTGATACATCATATACCTTAGGTAATACATATTCCTTCTTCCTTTAAGGTTGTATGTTTGTCTATTCATGTTAGGTATAGATTTCCTTCGGTCTCATGTGAGGTATCTAGCATAGTTATTGCATGTCTTTAATTTTGTTAAGTATTAAATACATGGCATGTTGGTTGAGGAACCCTTGTTAGGTTTACCGTAGGCTTTGAGACTAGCATTAGTTTCAGGATCATAGGCCTAGTTGTCTTGCCATGTAGTAACTTGAGACCATTTGACTTGTTATAGTCTCACACTGTTGCCTCTCGGCTAGTAGTTTCGGAGAAGCCTCTGATGTTACCACCCTCCGGTGTGCCATAGTTCTTACCTTTCGTAGAATCAGTAACTAAACCGCACTTGGAGTCATAACCATAGATGTCGTTGACCTTAGACTAGGTGTTCATCTTGGTTATCATATTCTGTCATCATTCCCACCACCATCCACCTACACTGTGCTTGAATGCACACTTGGCTGAGGTATCTCGAAGCCCTCTTTGATAGGAAGATCAGGACTAGTTCCTGTGGACCGTGTGCTACACGCGACCTTTGTCTGGATTGATTATGTTGATACTTAATGGAAGTTGGAGGGGGAGCTATCGCGACTTTGGAGTCAAGTAGGGGCTGTGGCAGCTTTCAAGAGTAGAGGATAGGTTTTTCGTCGGTAGTTACGGGTGTTTCCTAGTCGGTCTATCTTTTAAACCTTTTGGCTTATAGTGCATAGTTCCCACCGTGTGTCGGTGCCGTGGTTTTCATCCCGGGGAGCTTTCCTAGGGTTTCAACGTATATCGTGTGTCTCCTTATGGTTGTTGGAAGTTTATAGCTGTTATAGCTTTTTGTCGATGTTATAATTATTAACCTTAACTTGTTATCATGATAGGTTAGATAATTAATTAATTAAAAATAAATAATTTTAATTTATCGGCTCCTAACCTATTGCCCCCCCATAGGTTAGTTTATCGGTTCGTAGCAGTACTTTCAATTAGTATCAGAGTAAGGTTCTCGCTCTATGGACTCACGTCCTGAGTAGATCCTTTGCTCTATGTATCAGATGATTCTATGGCTATTTTCCATTTTGAGTGCGTTGGTTGCCAAATGACCAACCCTCATTTTTTCTAGTTGGATAGACCACTCTATACTTCTAGAATTGTGATTCAGTACTCTTGAATCACATTTCTTCTACACACCAGCAACTTTCCCTGTCAAGTTTTATCTTGCGCAGTGAGCTGGTCCGTGCTTCTGTAGGGACCATAGGGACCCTTTTTGTCGGCCCTTGCATGTTTTCGTTATGTCAACAATTTCCCCTTCCAAGTATTCCTTTGCCCAGTGAGATGACACACTCGTTGTACATCCCTTAGGTTTTCCTTAGGTGTTGTCCTCATGTGGTCTGGTTCCTTGGAGCCCTTTCCTTTGACCATGTATGTCAGTCATAGGATTAGGTGTTTCTTTTTCCTATAGTATTATTTCATCTAGAGAGGTCTTATAAGTGTGGTATATATATATATATATGTATATACTATGTGAAGAAAGGTACAACCATAAAAGAGTTTTCTCATCAATCGGAATTATGTACAACTGGAGTATTTATATACAAGAGATCTCAGTACAACTAACTATATCTAACAAATCTAACAACTATAATAGAGTAACTAACTTATGACAGTTCTGGGAATTGGTTACATCTCATGCGCATAGCTGGAGCCTTCGTATTCTGTTTTGGTCTAATTCAGTCGACTGTGTTGTGTGCATAGTCGACTGTGTTGGGGTAGATTCTTATATTACTTTGTCATTCTCCTTATCATCCCGCCCCAAACTCAATGGAGCAATTCGAACCATGAGTTTGAAGCGCGAAGTGTGAAATCGAGCAGTGGTAACAGGTTTAGTGAAGAATAGCAAGTTGAATGTCTATTGGAATATGCCGAACAACTAATTTCATAGCAGCAACTTTCTCGCGAACAAATTGGTAATCAACCTCTATGTGCTTACTTCGAGCATAGAAAATGGGATTAAGAGAAAGAGATAAAGTGGAGGTATTGTCACACCACAAGACGGGAGTAGAAGTAGAAACACATAAGTACTTAAGAAGAATTTGAAGCCAACTTATTTCGGCAGAGGCTTGAGCAAGAGCTTGATACTCAGCCTCTATGGAGGATCGAGCAACCGTAGGTTGTTTCTTGGCACACCAAGAAACCAGATTGGAGCCAAGAAAGACACAGTATCTAGTTGTGGACTTTCGGCTTGTAGAATCACCTGCCCAGTCAGAATCAGAGAAGCCACGTATTGTAAAGTCACCTGGTTGAAAGTGAAGCCCATAGTCTATCGTGTGTTTGACATACCGAAGTATTCGTTTGACAGCAGAGAAGTGACCCATGGTGGCATTGTGCATATGCTGACAGGAATTATTAACAGCCAATGATAAGTCAGGACGAGTGATAGTTAAGTATCGTAAGGCAACCACCAATGTGCGATAATGAGATGGAGAGGAGTATAGAAGAAGATCAGTAGATTTGGAATTGGACTTAAGAGCCATGGGTGTGAGTACTGGATTACAGTCAGCCATACCTACTTTGAGAAGCAAATCTGAAGCATACTTGGATTGGGATAAAAGGAGACCAGTAGGCGTGGAGGTAACAGAAATGCTAAGGAAGTAGGAAACATCACCAAGTTCACGCATATAGAAATTTTGATGCATATGACTGATAACGGACTCAATATGAGCAGAACTGGAGCTAGTGATAAGTATGTCATCAACATAAACTAGCAAAATAGTGATGGTTGAAGAGGTTTTCAGAATGAATAAAGAAGAATCACAATGACTGTTGACAAACCCCACAAAGAGGAGATAGGAGAAGAAAGTGGAGTACCAAGCCCTATGGGCTTGCTTGAGCCCATACAGAGCCTTATGTAATTTGCATACAAAAGAAGGAGTTGCAGGAGACATAAATCCTGGTGGCTGGGACATGAAGACTTCCTCCTCGAGTTTACCATGGAGAAAAGCATTGCTAATATCAAGTTGTTTAATTGACTAGTGAAATTGTAAGGCTAAAGAAAAAAGAATTCGAACAGTTGGCTGTTTGGAAACTGGACTAAAAGTCTCATAGAAGTCGATACCTTCTTGTTGATCATACCCTTTAGCAACCAATCGTTCTTTATAGCGAGCTATAGACCCATCAACATTGCGTTTTACCTTGAAAACCCACTTTCAGCCAATTACATGCTTGGTGGGAAAAGGAGGAACTAATGTCCAAGTGAGTTGATGTTTTAGAGCCTAAAATTTCTCTTTCATAGCTTGCTTCCATTCCGAAGTTTGAATAGCTTCTTTAACTGTTTTGGGTTCTTTGGGTTCAGGCATAATTGCAGTAGCTAGAAGACAGGATGGAGACTGTTTGAATTTTGACCTTGTGACCATGGTATGGATATTAGAAGAAGCTGGACGAGACGATATTGGACAAATGAGTGGTCTTGCTAAGATGGGAATGTGAAGGAATATTGCAGGAGGTGAAGGACTAGGACAAGAAGGTAAGCTGGAAAAGGAAGAGGAATACGAAACAGGAGATGGAGATGAAGTATAAGGACCATGTGAGAAAGGCAACTGAGTAGAAGACACAGGCGACTGAGTAGAAGACATAGGCGACTGTGTAGAGGATACATGAGACTGTGGTTGGGCGAAACCAGAAGGAAAGATATGAAGGGGAGGATTGGTACAGGAAACAGGAGGGGAGATTCGAGACTTATGAAAAGGAAACTGAGCTTCATCAAATTGGACATGTCGAGATAGGTAAATATGACTAGTAGAGGGATCAAGATATCGATAGCCTTTTGTTAATGAATTATAACCAAGAAATATACAGACTGTAGACTTTGGACTGAATTTGTGAGAAGTGTACGGTTGAAGCCAAGGAAAACACTTGCAAACAAAGTCTTTCAGGAATGAGTAGTTGGGAGATTGGCTGAAAAGTTTTTCAAAGGGACTAGCATCATGTAAAGAGGAGCTTGGGAGACGATTGATTAAAAACTTAGCAGTAGCTACAGCATCAAACCAGTAGCGCAGGGGAACTTTGCTTTTCTGCAGTAGGGTGTGGTAATAATGTGCTTCTGCTTTCTCTCTGAAACTTCATTTTGAGATGGAGTGTGCGAACATGATCTCTGATGCATAATTCTATGATATTTAAGAAAATCTTGAAACTTGGTAGAAACATATTCTCCTCAATTGTCGCTTCTTAAAAATTGATAGAAAAACCAAATGTTTCTCCACAAAGGCTTTAAAGTCAACAAATTTCATATAAGTCTCACTCTTATAGGCAAGAGGATAAACCCAAGTAAATTTGGTGCAATCATCAACAAAGTCAAGATAGAATCCAAATAAAGAAGAAGAAGTTGAAAAAGGGCCCCAAACATCAGAGTGTATTAGGTGCAGAGGAGTACTGGAACTGGTATTCGAGCTTGGGAGCTTATTTTTATGCATTTTTGACATACAACAAAAATCACAAAGAGATGTACTAAACTAAGATGAAACATTCAGTTGAAGCTTATTTAGTACTACTTTTAATTTCTGAAGACAGAGGTGACCAATTCGTTTATGCCACAGTTCTGAATTAGAAGTGGAGGATACGAAATTGACTATCTTGGAGCTCCCTTCGGACACATGTTTTGAGGTGTTCCTGGTATGAACTGATATAATCCTTTATTCAAGCAGCCTCTATAGATGACAGCTTTAGTTGTCTTGTCTTGAATCAAGAAAGATTGTGCATCAAAGATAATCACACCATTGTTGTCTTGAGCTAATTTTCGTACTAATAACAGATTTCTCTTAATGGCTGGAACATGTAAGACATTTCGACGTTTGATAAATCCTTGAGAAGATGAATGTATGGCATCACCTGAGTTATGAATTGGGAAAGAATCGCCATTAGCAGCTGTGATTTGATCCCTTCCGTGTTATGGTTGAGTGAAATGTAGATTATTTAGATCATTGGTAATATGATTTGTAGCTCCTGTGTCAGGAAACCAGTTGGAATTTTCTGGTTTCTCTGAAGTGGTCATGAGGGCTCTTGAATTATTGTTGCGGCGAACATACAAGAAATGTGAAGGTGTTTGATAGGAGAAGTTGTTCCAATGAAAGCACTCAGCAGCATAGTGATTGTATTTCCCACAGATTTGACACACAGGTGAAGAATTTTGAGAAGAATCTTGATAGTTTCTGTTCTGAGATGACCTACCCCTATTGTAGGAGTTTCTTCCTCTGTTATTGTCTCAAAAGTGCTGTCTTCCTATGTTATTAGAGTAATTGTATGGTGGTCTAAATGAATTGTTGGACAAGTTCTCATTTGATCTTGAAGTGTTGAACACCAAAGAGGAAACTTCATTTGAAGAGGAGTTTGTCTTCTTAATGTCAGACTCAATATAAATTGCCTCTGAGGTAAGGTGAAAGGTGAACTCTTCCATTGCCATTACACTAGATCTGGTTCTTATATTGGTCTTAAATGAATTATATTCATCAGATAGTCCATTTAGTGCAAGTAAGATCAAATCTTCATCATCAACTCTAGTTGAGGTCAGCGCCAACTAATCTGATATATTCTTGATTTGAGACAAGTTCTCTTCTATCGATCCAGTTCCGCCTTTTATATTTTAAGTCTTTTTTTAATTGTTGTACATGTGATCTAGAAAGAGACGTGAACCTTTTCTCAAGATTAAACCAAATCTCCGTTGTGTGATCATGATGTAGAACAGAAGAGGTGATCACAGGGGACAAAGTAGCAGTAAGAAAACTTACAAGATGAGCATCGATAATTTTCCACTGTGCGAACTCTGGATTCAGAACATTTGTACCTTGTGCATTAACAATCTCTGGAGATGGAGAATCTTGAGATATATCAATGAATCTAGCTAGTTCAGATGCTCGTAGAGCATTCTGATCTTGTTTCTTCCATATGTAATTTAATGCATCAAGCTTTACTATAACCAAGGAACTTAAATATGAGCAGAGGAAGTTAACATTTGATGGAAGTGAGGGTGAATTTGAAGAGGCACTCGAAGACACCATTTACGAAAGAAGAAGAACCTAGCGCTCGTGAGAGCTCAAAAGCTCTTATACCATGAAGAAAGGTATAACCAGAAAAGAGTTTTCTCATCAATCAAAATTATGTACAACTGGAGTATTTATATACAAGAGATCTTGGTACAACTAACTATATCTAACAACTCTAACAGAGTAACTAACTTATGATAGTTCTGAAAATTGGTTACAACTCATATGCACGGCTGGAGCCTTCGTATTCTATTTTGGTATAATTCAGTCGACTGTGTTGTATGCACAGTCAACTGTGTTGGGGCAGATTCTTGTATTACTTTGTCATTCTCCTTATCGCTATGTATATATTCCTTTTTTGTTAGGCATGCTTGTCCTGCATATTTTGTCTTGGAGGGGACACATGATCACTATCGCTCATCTAAAGCAAAATTATTTGAGAAATTTTCATGAAATTTGGGATTTCCATATTCTTGTGCAATTTTGCTTATTTTCATGCTTTGAGCAAATAGTCACGTGATCTATCTATTTGCACACACTGATTGGGAGGTTAGTGCTTTAAAGCCACAAGGTACTTCATATCTAATCATTGTGATATGACCATCCGTTCTTGGCTTAGATTGACCTATGTTTGTGGTCTACCTTTAGATGCTTTCCATTGACTTGTTCCATATCTGAACGACCGCCTATTATAGGTGTAAGTCGTTACTCTGTGTTAGTAACAGCCTATGATCGGTGTGATTCGTCGTCCTTGCATCCCAATTAATAATGATACATGGTACTAGTTATTTATAACCCTTTTATGTTAATCACAATTATCACACAAAATTGGAGTCACGTGTGTTTTCGGCCTTTATTGCGGCTTGGGTTTATGTTTGGGCAAGAGTTCACATATGTGTCTCTTGGTTAATAAGATCAAGGTTTGTGCTTATATCTTAAGGTTCGAACTTGCGGGTTTGCCTTCTAAGTTCAGCAGATGATTCATCCATGTGAAAGGATTTGATTTTCTCTTGTGCCCTGTTAAGCACTATGCTCCATTACACTGAGTTCACCAGCTGCTCTCAATAGATAGTTAGCATGAACTATTTACTCTTGAGTTGAATTTTAGTAACCTTGTATATTGATACATTGGTTATCGATCTTTCATGGAAAAATCCTCAAGTTATGTGTGCTCATAAGGGTTATATTGTAAGAACCTGTCTCTCCTCTATACTTGAAATATGCAACCTCCTCTATATGTTGTATGTTTATTTATTTTTGCATGCCCTTTTGAGTAAGCTTAGGTCTAGGGAGAGTGTATTTTGTGTATATATATGTATATGGGAGTTATCTTTTTTTTTTCTTTAGGTGTACAAAACTGTGGCTTATCCTGAAGGTAATATCCTTATGTCCCTATCATGGATCATATCTCTGCTATATGCTCAGAGAATAAGCCTGATCCTAGGATTTCTTTCATCCCCTGGCAGTGTCCTTCTTTGATGTCATCAACTGTTCCTTCTAGCTCAGGACGCGTTCGGTGATCCTTCCTCTTACGGTCCTTATTGGACTTCGATCTTCTCTCTGGTTGACACTGGTATTAACCCTTCTTATGCTTCTACCGACACTTCTCTCTCTTTTGTTCTTCTCTCTATGTCATTGTCCTTTTCAAGGATAGCAATATTCTCAGTCACCCTAGTAGAGATCCTTGTCTGATATTCCTAATGACAGGAGATACTTCCCATGGATGGAGACGACCTGGGAGATTTCATGAGTCAGATGTTTTGATTACCGCCTGTGCACAAACTCACTATATGATAGTCCAACAACGCACACCACTACTTGTGCGTAATATGCAGATTCGTACATTTACGAAGTATTGTATCGCTCAACAGTTTGTTTTCACGGTTGGTACAGAGCATGTTCTCGTCATGGGGATGTCTATCATGAGTCGGTGCGTGAATTCTATGCCAATACATTGGACGTAGACTTCGACGCTCGGACACTTCGATCAACTGTTCGTGGGGTAAAAATTGAGCTCTAGGCAACCCACATTTCAGATCTCTTGGATATTCCATGAGTCATATGTCCACAGTTCCCTTTTTCCAAGGGGATGGGTCCACAGTTCCCATGCCGTCAGCTTACTTCCTTCTCTCAGGATCACCTGAGTCCCTCTTATCATGCTCTATATCAGATTATTTTGTCTGTTGTTACTCCTACCAATTGAGTCTCGTATATCCCTCATTCTCGAGCCCTGCTCTTATACGCCATCGGTCGGGGATACTCATGTGATCTGACAAGTTTGATATGGATATAGATTGCTCGGTTTGCCGATGCTCTTTCCGAATCTCCTGGAATTTCGTTTTACTCCATGATCACTAGCATCTATACATCACATTCCATTCCCATGTACTATAATGAGCCAGTCATTTCTCCTCTGAATGATCTATAAGGACAGACCACTCCATACCAAAGCGATCAAATAGAGTTCTTGTCTGACCATGTCTCTCAAGCGACCGGACACCTATATCTTGACGTCATGCTAATGTTTCCATCCATATCCATGAGTCCAGATCTTTCAGCTCAAACCCGATTATCATCTCCCTTGCCTGCTATTCAAACCTGGAGTACCTCCCCTCCTTCACTCGCTCCGTCTCTAGGATCGATGCCAAAATTGATGCTATTAATATATGCATTCGGTATATAACACGTAGTCAGCAACTTATCTTGCTACAGAAGATGGATATTGTTAGTTCAATCCATACTCTCTACGCCCATGTCCAGGGACTCGATCATTATATCACCCTCCAATCTGCCGCCTGTGATGAATCCGACGCGGACTCTTCTCCCAGCCCTTATCTTCCAGATAAGTGAATCTACACCTGCCATGCTTTGTCTTTTTAAAACGAGGGGGAATATCTAGATAGGGGGAGAATCAGTAGCTATGCTGGTTATTATCACTTTTTGGCATATATATAACTATGAAATGCTAGTTGTCCAGTTTCTATTTCTAATTTCATCTTGCACCATTTATCCTTCTGAGACAAAGAGGGGGAGAGATGTTATCCCTTTTTGTGTAGTTAGATGTATGTTTAGTCAGACTATGTCTATGCTTTGCCTAACTACTATGACATGATATTTAAATTGTTATATT
>JAULLG010535600.1:0-10943 GCA_035668355.1 Sarracenia leucophylla
ACCATCATACATGTAGTCTGGCAACTTGTTTGTCTTCCTCGTCCTTTTCTTGAGCCGATTGACCATTAAGCTTGGCCTTTTATTTGTTTCTCCAGCTTCCTTCTTCCTCTCTTTTCTATATATCTTTTATCTTCATTTTGTCCTGGTCGGACAACAGTTCGAATACTGGCAGTGCATCAATTGAGTTAATCGGTTTGAGTTTTTGAGCACCATGATTTGGACTCACTGGAAGGTCTTCTACCATTAATGATGGCATTGGCATAGATTGTGTTTGCACCTTTTTCTGTTTTTTTGCCTTGTGCTTTTGACCATCATACATGTAGTCTGGCAACTTGTTTGTCTTCCTCGTCCTTTTCTTGAGCCGATTGACCATTAAGCTTGGCCCTTTATTTGTTTCTCCAGCTTCCCTCTGTTAGTTCAAAAAATGATCATTATTGATGAATATGAGCATTTCCGAATAAATAAGTATTACTACATTATTTGAATATAAACAACAATGCAACTCATTATTTACACATAAAATAAAATACAAATTTATACAACTGCATATAAGATTTGTTCAACTTCCTCATTTTACCTGTTGCATATCGCAGTCTTTTCCTCATTTTTTTCATAGCTTCTTTTGAAAGGTCATCAATTTGTTGCTCATGCAACTGATATTTTAAATCATAAATTTTGGTTTTCAAAGTTGCAACTTCTGCAGTAAGCGATATGATATTTTCATCATGATCCCTCAACTTCTCCTCAAGTTCATCAATTCTTTGTTGCATACGCTTCACCTCTGTCGAAGTATCCTCACCCGCTTTTGGTTCATCATCAGAAAATTCATCATTGTCTGGTTGTGCATCCCCTCCAAATTCATCTCCAATGTCTAGTTCATCATCGCCAAACAATACTGCAGCCACACTCACAATATCCCTACACAAATTTGGTTCCACAAATTGTTTAGGTGTCGCCATTATTGTTTCTTCATATAATACAACCCTCTTCTTTATTTCCGTTCCATCTTCGTGTAGGTTTACTGTTTGATATTCTTCATTCAAACTACCCTTCCCTCCACTGTCATGCCCTTTCTTTTTTTCAGACCCCCTTTCCTTCTTTCTTAGTTGTCTCAATAGCTGCCACAGTTTTTTTGCTTCACTTTTCGTTACGGATAGATCGATATTACTAACCTACAACAAAAAACTTATTAACGACGATTACAACAAGAAATGAGGATTACAACAGTAAATAAGGATTATAAGACGAAATGAAGATTATAAGACGAAATGAAGATTATAATAGGAAATGAGCATTAAAAGAGAAAATTAGGAAGATTACAACATAATATGAAACAGGAAATAAGGTTTACAATGATAAATGAGGATTAGAATTAGAAATGAAGATTATAACAAGAAATGAGCATTAAACCAGAAAATGGGGATTGAGGATTACAACATAATATGAAATGAGGATTAGAACAGAAAATGAGAAATGAGATTACAACATAATATGAAACAGGAAATGAGGAATGAGGATTATAACAGTAAATGAGGATTATAAGACGAAATGAAGATTACAATAGGAAATGAGCATTAAAAGAGAAAATGAGGAAGATTACAACATAATATGAAACAGGAAATGAGGTTTACAACAATAAATGAGGATTAGAGTAGGAAATGAAGATTATAACAGGAAATGAGCATTAGAAGAGCAAATGAGGATTGTGGATTACAACATAATATAAAATGAGCATTAGAACAGAAAATGAGGAATGAGATTACAACATAGTATGAAACAGGAAATGAGGAATGAGGATTATAACAGTAAATGAGGATTATAAGATGAAATGAAGATTATAACAGGAAATGAGCATTAAAAGAAAAAATTAGGTAGATTACAACATAATATGAAACAGGAAATGAGGTTTACAGCAATAAATGAGGATTAGAATATGAAATGTAGATTATAACAGGAAATGAGCATTAGAAGAGAAAATTAGGATTGAGGATTACAACATAATATGAAATGAGGATTAGAACAGAAAATGAGGAATGAGATTACAACATAATATGAAACAGGAAATGAGAAATGAGGAATGAGGATTATAACAGTAAATGAGGATTATAAGACAAAATGAAGATTATAACAGGAAATGAGCATTAAAAGAGAAAATGAGGATGATTACAACATAATATGAAACAGGAAATGAGGTTTACATCAATAAATGAGGATTAAAATAATAAATGAAGATTATAACAGGAAATGAGCATTAGAAGAGAAAATGAGTATTGAGGATTACAACATAATATGAAATGAACATTAGAACAGAAAATGAGGAATGAGATTACAACATAATATGAAACAAGAAATGAGCATTGGAACAGAAAATGAGGAATGAGATTAGTGAATACCTTTTTCTTTGATAGTAATGGCAATGGTTGCTGCTTCAGGATGAACTCCATCATTGAGATGTCCCATTTTAGGAACCTTGGCAATGCGTTGTCATCATCAGGTTCAAGAATAGATACGTGCTCACAAAACCAATACTACAAATCATTGTTTTGATTAGTTATATAAAACATCTTAATATATTTCATCACTTTTTCAGAGAATGAGGAATATAGTAATTTTTTATAAGTGAGATGGCTTACCAACAATGACATGACACATCCAGTCACTTTGTTGGGAGTTCTGTAATGCTTTTTGATTGAAGACATCAAAGCAATATGGATTGCACCAACCTAATCATACCTCATCATCTCATCTATTAATTTCTTCCATGTATTTTATATATGCCAAACTCACTGTTGTTGCGGTGGTTGAGAAGAACAAATCAAAAAACAGGTATAGACATACTGTTCGTACTGTGTCCTCGATATCATCAGTACTACGACCCTGTACTGTATCAACAATAATTGTTCGCATTACTGGGGCGGACAGTTTCTTATCCAAAATCTTATGTCTCGCTATGTATCCAGTATTTTGAAATTTTTTTTTCTTTCCTCAAGTCCATTTGCTCTTCTCCACAACCTATGCCAAATATCAGCTGGACATCATTCTTTGTAAAATTTATTGCTTGCTTCCCAATAATGAATTTATCTGATACCGGGTCATACGCTGATATTAGCTGGCCAATAATGTTGTCATTTTTTCTACACTTACTTAGGCTCAATTTTCCCTTTTTCCGGCTCTCAATCAAATACCAAAATGGTGTTTTCTTGAATGTCTCTATGTGTTTCGGTGGGAGGTTCAATGTGTTCAACAACTTTACAACACTGACAAAGTGTGACCGGAATGGCTTGTAATGAGTGTTACCAGCTTCTCCCTTTTTGTTCTTGGGTGGTATTTTGGATTTCTTTGTTGTTTCTTTGCTTTTTTTGTTTGCCAATTGTACGAATGAGTAAAGTGATTGTAGAAAATGAGTATTACTAAAGTATAAAATGAGGATTGTTGCATTTTATGTATAAATCCTGATGTTTTTTTTTTTTTTTTTTTTTTTGCATATTTAGCATGTAATAAGAAAATCCTCATTTTCTTATTATAAGTACTAAATATTCATTTTCAAATCATCAAAATACACGAACTAAATCTTGATATTCAGAAAGTAATAATAAATAATCAAAATAGAATAACTAAATCCTAAAGTTTGAAATCATCAAAATACAACAACTAAATCCTTATCATCAAAATACAAGTACTAAATCTTGACTTTGACACGAGTTCTGTCATGCACAAAATGAGTTTTCTGCACAAAAGAAATAAATCCTCATTTTGATTATGTACTGCAGGAAACGAGCATTTATGTATAAATCCTTATTTTTGGGTTTTGTACTGAAAAAAACCCATATCAATAGTGTAAAAAATGAGGAAATGTTTGTTATATCATAACTAATTATAATCCTCATTTACTGTTGTTAAAGGCATATATTACAATCCTCATATTATCTGTACTAACCAGCAAAAATGATGATTATTGTAGAAAATGAGGAATATGGTATTTTAATGCATAATCTGGAAATGACAAATGTAGTATTCTAATGTAAATTTCAATTACATAAATAGTGCAGCCAATGTATTCTAATGAATATGGTTTTCTAATGTAGAAGCTGAAACATGTAAAAATGAGTGCATTGCAAAAAATGAGTAATACAACAAACATTTCCTCATTTTCTGCAATCTAACAATACTGTAATACATACAGTGTACTCTATTTTAAATCATCTAAAGAAAAAGAACTAATATAAGTTATATTATGCACAAAATGAGTTTTCTCGACAAAAGAAGTAAATCCTCATTTTGAGTGTGCATTGCACAAAATGAGTGTTACACAAAATAATTCCATATCAGTGTGTTCTCATTTCAAATAAAATGAGTGTGTACTTTTGTGGCAATGAGTGTGTATTGCACAAAATATGTATTACTAAAGTACAAAATGAGGATTATTGCATTTATGTGTACATGCTCTTGTTTTTTTTCCTCATATCTTGAATATTTAGGATGTAATAAGTAAATCCTCATTTTTATTTTGAGTTTTATACACAAAATTAGTTTCATGTACACAAGAACTAAATGAGTTTTCTGGACAAAATGAGGATTAACTTCTTTTGTCCACAAAATGAGTTTTCTGGACAAAAGAAGTAAATCCTCATTTTGGGTATGCACTGCACAAAATGAGTGTTACACAAAATAATTCCATATCAGTGTGTTCTTTTTCAAATAAAATGAGTGTGTACTTTTTGTGGCAATAAGAGTGTATTGCAGAAAATGAGTATTACTAAGAGCATTACACAAATTAA
Source organism: Sarracenia leucophylla (assembly GCA_035668355.1). Classification (NCBI taxonomy): domain Eukaryota; kingdom Viridiplantae; phylum Streptophyta; class Magnoliopsida; order Ericales; family Sarraceniaceae; genus Sarracenia; species Sarracenia leucophylla. The sequence goes on from JAULLG010535600.1 coordinate 4,779, forward strand.
CTGAGTATGTATAAATCCTCATTTTTTCATCAAAATGCAATAATCCTCATTTTGTACTAAGTGCATCCTCATTTTTCTTGAGGATGAAATATTAAGTGTTAGCCAAAGAGACTCTCTCAATCAAGCCTTACAATTAGGGGAGATTGTTCGCTCAGAGACTCTCTCAATCAAGCCTCTTTTGGTCTTTGGTTTTGATTATAACACCCCTTGATTTGGTATTGCAATAAGAAATTACTGTCAGACTTTTTTTTAAGCTAGTCACAGCAAAAAGCAAGGAAATGTATTGACGAAGCCTATGGTTCTCTTAAGATTCATATGGATCGCCTTATTATATTGAGCAAGGAAGCTCGAAGGAATGCCAATAAGCAAACCACTCTCAATCTTAGTTTTGGGCAAGATAACCTAAGGTTGTGAAACTCTTGTGAGTTGAGATTGAAGGTTATGTGAGTATAGCTGCAACACCTCATGTAGCAAAGCTCTCACCTCTTGATATGTATTGATCAAGAAGTACAAACAAGCTCAAAGCTAGTTTGTTACTTGAGGTGCCTCACCAGCAAGATAAAAGCTCACATCCCTGTATATATTGATCATAAAGTACAAGCAAGCTCTAAGCTTACTTGTTACGTGAAGTGACCCATCGACATTGAAGGATAGACACCATCCAAGCCTTCATGTATTTAGGCCGGAATTGGTCAGAGCTTAAGAGCCAAGCTGAAATTGTTGGGATAGGTATTGTAATACCACGATTTATTTTATTAAATAAATCGTTTAAATAAAAAGAATTTTTGGATAATTGGTTTTTAACCCCCCAAATTTTTTTTTTCGGATAAACTACTTTATTTTCGGAGATTTTGAGCAAGATTTAAAATTTTTGCATTAAGGGAAAAATTTTATTTTGTTCATGCATATTTATCTATTTATTTTTCTAAAATCCCTTTCAAAAAAAATAAAACAAAACAAAATCTCATTTATTTTGCTCGGGCAAACACACGCACGAACAGAGGAGAAAAAGGGAGAGAGTTGTCGCGAGAGGGAGGGAACCAGCGAGGGAGATCGGGGAAGATGGAGGAGCCACCGGCCACCCCGACCGGCGCCGACCACTGCCGAGTACCACCACCCCACCGTCGCACCTCCCGCCGCCGTCGGCCGCCGGAAATGAGAACAAAAAAACAGGGCATCGGAGGCGACGCAACCACGGAAGCTTTGACTGAGGGTTCGATCAGCAAAACGGTTTGATTTCTCCAATTTTTCTTCACAGAGGTAGGATTCTAGACCCTTTAAACCTATCTACTGATTTACATTGCATTATTATTGATATTTCAATAATCAACAAAAGAATCCAAAACGTGTGGTGCCGACGGGACCGAAATATGGTTTCCTTGGATTTTTGTGCTTAAATCATGTAAATTAATGATAGGAACATGCCTTAGAGCATTATAAAAATCATCCTAGCTCATTAGAAGTATGATTGATTTATCGATTTTGGAATTGGACATGTTAGTGTTTCGGTTGAGATTATTGACCTAGAATTGGGGTTTTCGGTCGTAATGTGGTTATTTCTCGAAATTGACTCTGGATATGAGTAGCTGGCATATTGATAAGTCTATGTTTGAAATTTGGTAAATTTTGAGTATATGGTAGTGGCATTCCTTAAAAATTTCGTAAGTTGGTAGTCGGGATCAAAGTCCGAACCCTAGAATTTTGAGATTCTGATCTCGATTATGTGGGATAGGTGGAGAAATAAATCTATGATCTTAATTTGGAAATTTTTGAATCAAGTATGGGTAACCTTTGGTAATGCGTTAGCAAGTGGCAATTTCGGGTCTCGCTTTAGACTTTTGCATTATTTGAATTCAATTGAATTAAATTATGACTTGATATGAATAATGTTAGTTAAAAACCAATGTTTACCATGTAGCAACCCCTTGTGGTTTGGTTGAGGCACTTGACGATTGTCGGGTAGATTAGTTTCGCCCTTTTTTCTAATTAATCATTTGGTTTGTCCACGCATCAGTGCCTCAGTAGCTTGACATCTTTAGATAGATTGGAGTGCTCGTGTTAATCCCCTAATTAAAGGATTCCTTCTAATAGTAAGTGTTTTTGTTAAATACTAGCATGTATATGTGAGGTTTGGTTTTCTTCCTTTAATATCCTAGTTGGGTAAATAGTATGAATCAAGTTACCCCGATTATAGCCTATTATGCTAAACCTTCATGTTATTATATCTAAATCGTACTGGAGTCTAGTTGAAGTAACTATAGATGCATAGGTTCGCTATCGCTTGCCTTTATTTTGATGATTGAAATATGGGAATGTAGAATAATGTTTATGTGATCTTGGACTGCAGATGTCTAGGCTAAGCTATCTTACTCCCATTGTGTAATGGTTTGAGTAAATAATCTGATGTTAAGTTTTAACCTAGAATCTTGGTAGTAAACATTGCTATGTGAAAGTAGGTGAGAATTCCTGGGCTCCCTTATGAAAGTCTACTCTCTTGATAAGTGAACCGTGTGGTTACTTGAAGTTATGAAAGGTGCTTAGGCTAAGTTATATTATCCCGATTGAGTTGGTGACTTCATTAGGTCACTTGAGTTGCATTGGTTTGAGAAGCCTAGATACTCTATCTTTCCATGTGAAGTTTGGTCAGTGTATTTGAGGATTATGTGGCTCCCTCAGAAAGGCCTACGTAGTTGATGGTGAATCCACAGGATTGCCCGAGGTAATCAGAGTATGTTAAGTAAGCACGCATTGGCTTCTATCTCCGTGTGTTGATCATGCGGTTGGACAAATTTAGACTCCCTTACAATAGTGTTGATTGCTTGCAATCGAGTTGTGTGTATGGATTTAGATATCCCTCTGGTTGATATCTGTAGGATGTCTGTCATACTTATGTGAATACTTTTGTGTTGGTTTATGATCACAATTGGACGAACTTTAGGCTCCCTTTCTATATAGCCTAGACTTGGTATGTGAGGTCCGTTGTTAGGTGGCCTGAGTATGCACCCTTGCACTTTATATTTGCGGGTATGTGTGTGTAGATCCTTGTGATCTGTTGGTGCACATTGCTTGTGTCTTGTGCCGGATGTTTATGATTATAGTGTATGGTGGCTATATTCACCTGTTTGGGTTGTAAGAACCCTGTCGAGATTATGGCTGTTATGGCCTGGATTTCTGTGATGTAGGTTTCCTTACTTAGGAACCTGGTTGTTGTGTATTATGGATACGTGTGTATTAGTTTGGACCTGTGGGGGAGTGGGGAGTGGAGTCTAAGCCTTCCGACTAGCGATGAGGTGTTCCGTGAGGTCGGTCCACGATGAGGTGTTCCGTGGGGGTTGTACAGTAGGAGATGGCCAGGGCCTTCCGATCCACGATGAGGTGTTCCGTGGGACTGGTACAACCGAGGTTAGACTTGTTTGTTACTCTGAGGTCTGTTTCTGGTGTGTGTGTGTGTGTGTGTATTTGTAGCGTAACGTTTACGAGCTATGGAATGGGACATAGGTTGTCTACTTTACGATACGCGGGTGTGTGAGTATGTACGCGTAATGTTTACGTGCTATGGAATGGGACATAGCTTGTTTACTTTACGATACATGGTGCTTTGTTTTGTTTGTGTGCATCATTCACATGTGTGTGATCATAGTATCTTTTATGAGATGTAGATGCACGTTTCGTAGCTTTTTAGCTTCTTTGCGGCTTGGACACATAGCACCATTATCACACTAGGGTATGACCCGTGCCAACGGCACGGCAAATTTTTTTTTGAGATTACTCGTGCATTTTAACATTTCTCTAAAGTCTCAAATGATGTATTAATAACCAAATATGTGAATTAGTCAACCAATTCATTTTGTGCATAAAACTTTGTTATCAACTCCAACAAACAACTTAGCAGTAAATGAAAAGAGAAAACCAACCGCGAAAAAAGTAGTCCACTTGGGACATCAAAATCTCAAAATTTGAAAAGCTCAAAATCTCAAAATCTCAAAATTAAAGAAGATCCATGAAGAGAAAAAGTTTGAGATAAACCGACATATAATTGTGGAAAGTGCTTACGTTTTGTCATTACCAAGAAAGTCAATGATTCAAGCCTGGAAAATCTCAAGGTGCAAAAATCCAATCCGGTATTATTCAATCGAAGGAATTTGAAGAAATGATTCCTAAAAAAAATGAACTGATTCTAAAGAATTCGTCTTTTTTTAGGATTTAATTCAAATTTTTATTTGTCTGTGTATATTTTGGATACTTAGGCTTACAGTTTTAAGCTGCTGAAATTCTTCATAGGAGTTTTCATTGAGTTTTAATTGGCCAATGAAAACTCCTTTGAAAAGGCTAATAAAAACTCAATGAATATGACAACAATAACCGATCCATTCAATACAAAATGACAGAATTCATTCAATACAAAATTGTAATATAGATTATACACATGATATGATGAAAAAAGAGACAACATCTTGAAATGATTTCTCACTGACCATCAAAGAAGACTACAACAACACCTCGGGATAAACGATATTTGTTGTGGAATTAGAAGCATCTTCGGGAAGCAGAAGACATATGCAATCCGTAGATGTGCATCTAGATAAAGCCACATATAGTTGCCCATGACTAAAAACAGGTGTGCGCAAATCAATTCCAACATATTTCACAGATTGTCCCTGAGATTTGTTGATTGTCATGGCATAAGCGAGTCTGACAGGAAATTGACGTCTTGTCATTTCGAAAGGGAATTCAGAAGATGATGGTGCCAATGATATCCTTGGAATGAAGACTAAACTGCCAAATTTATCTCCAGTTAAAATCAGAGCTTCAATTATACGCGAGCCACATCTAGTGATCATCAATCGCGTCCCATTACAAAGTCCATCTTTTGGTGAAATATTTCTCAACAACATTATAGGGCAACCGACTTTTAAATCTAACTTGAACGGTGGTAAACCAGGAGGATCTAATGAGTTCAAATACTCATTTGGAAATCGATTGGTCACCGTTCGATCAGATGCATCAGTGGTAGACAATTTGTCAGCTGCAAAGTAAGTTGTTGTCTCTCCCAAAAATGTATTCAATGTGGCAAGATTGATAGCACTAACGTCGCCATTCCGGGCCGAAAGAATTGTGCGTTTAGTTAGAAACGTCGGGGTCACCGTACCAAGAAGTCCTAGTTGTGGATAGATTGTGGATATCATCTGATTTATATTATAGCACTTGTGCAGTATTGATGAAAGATCTATAATTTCTCTTGGATCGGTTCCAATCTATAAATAGAGTAGTAAAATTAATATAAAACAATAATGAGAGGAATTATTGTTACAAACAGTATTATGAAAGAATATTACCTTCGTCAAGAAATCTCTAAAAATAGCATGTTGAGGATTCGCATAGTTTAAGCGCAAGTTTATATCTGAAGTCAAGATCTGTATACTATTCCATAGTACCGAGCGTCTAACTGATGCACCGACAATTTGCTCGCGTACTCCTTTTGGTATAACTGGTAAGATTTGACGGAAATCACCACCAAGAACAATAGTGATACCACCAAATGGCTTAGTAGTATTGCATATATCCTGTAGTGTGCGATCAACTGCTTTAACACAGTATCGATGTTGCATAGGAATCTCATCCAATATTATTAAACTTGTATTTCTAAACAACTTTGCCTGCAATGATTACTTGTTGAAACCACAAATTGAGTTGTCTAACACATCTAATAGGATGGAGAATGTTAAATGTGCAATGCGACCTCCTATCAACAATAAAGTAGCAATACCAGATGAAGCCACGCTCAGAACAATATATCCAAGGCTACGGCATTTCGTGGCAACTGTATTGTACGAAAACGTCTTTCCAGTTCCAGCACCACCATTTAGGAGAAAAGTAATTCCTTTATTTTCAATAACAGATTTGGTGATTGCACTGTAAGCAGCACCTTGCGCAACATTAAGACCATCAATATTAATGTGTAATATTGTGTTGTGCATCAGCAATGAGTTTTTGATGTTCCGACATTACCAACGACCACACTCCAATTTTCACTGGGTTGTGGCATGAGCGTATAGTCATTCAAGGTTTTACCCGACTCTTGAAGCAATTGATTGAGCAGATACAGACCGTAATCTTTAATTTGACCCTCGGTTGGATTTAAAATAGAAAAGATTGTACAAAGTT
>JAULLG010535814.1:0-10930 GCA_035668355.1 Sarracenia leucophylla
AATGATTTTTCATATAAAAATTCAAAATCCATTTTATTATTTTTGATTATTTTAGAATTGAATAAAAAACTGGGATATTTTAACGTGATACCTATGTTCCTCCTGGGAACGATCCAGACTCTCCACTAACTAACTGTTAGTGTGGATTTTGGTATAAATTAGTAGTAGGGACGACACAGGTACAAGCCGCATACCGTCTGACAGGTCAAAACAATAAAGAGACTGATTCCTCTCTTAAGTTAAATATTACTTTTAGGAGGAACCCGAGCATTTTAAGTATTGTTTTGATCAAGTTATTAGGCGTTGTGTTTTGGAATCCAAGGTGGAGACCATCTTGAAGTTCTACTATTCGCTTGCCTGCGGCGGACATTTTAGTGGAAAGAAGATTATCGCCAAAGTTTTACAATGTGATTTCTACTGGCCTTCTATTTTTATGGATGTGCACGATTTATGTAGCAGGTGCCTACATTGTCAACAGATCGACATGATCTCCACCAAAAACATGATCCCCTTAAACCCAATCTTAATCATCAAAATTTTTGACATTTGGGACATCGATTTTATAGGACCGTTTCCGTCATCATTTGGATGCGAGTATATACTCATTACTGTGGACTACATGTCGAAATAGGTCAAGCTCTAGCTACCAAATCAAATGATCACAAAGTTGTTATCAAATTCATTCAAAGTATTATCTTTTCTCGATTTGGTTTCCCTCGAGCTATCATCAGTGACGACGGTACGCACTTTATGAACAAGTATTTCATTACTTCGCTTTGATGCTACTCAATCTGACAAAAGGTAGCCACTTTGTACCATCCACAAACTAGTGGCCCAACCACAGATTTAAACAAGGAAATAAAAAATATATTGACTAAAATCGTTCACCCCGATTGTAAAGACTGGATGACACTCTTTGGGAGTACAAGACAACTCATAAAACCTCCATTGCTATGTCCCCATATCGATTAGTCTTTATTAAGACGTGTCATCTATCCGCAGAACTTGAGCATTGCGTATATGGGCGATAAAGACATTTAATTTTGATATGCCAAATGCCGATGACCGCCAGAGACTTTAGCCCAATGAACTAGAGGATCTACGCAACGAGGCTTATGACAATGCCCAGATTTACAAGGCTCGAATGAAATCTTTTCATGATAAACACATCCATCAAAAATCATTCTAGCCCCATTAAAAAGTCTGGTTGTTCAATGCCAAGCTACGTTTGTTTATTTGGTACATTACAATCCCAATGGGAAGGCCCATATGTGGTAACCTGAGTTTACCCACATGGCACGTACCAGCTATTAAACTCACAAATTGGAAAGTTTCTCACGATCAATGGGTAACGATTGAAACCTTACATCGAAGGTATCTTAATAGACTCAGTGACAGAACTTATTGATCTCTTCAATCCCCCACCGCCAACCGAGTAATTGACTGGATAAGTCTGGCTAAAAACGTTGAACTTAGCAGTAGTTAGGAGGGAACCCAATCATCATAAGTTCGTGTTGGATGCTACACCAGTGAGGATATTGTTGTGTCCAAGTTGGGGGAAGCTTACGCCATTAAATAGCTTAGATTAGAGTAGACATAGTTTAAAGTAGTTAGCTTAATATAGAGTAATTTAGAAAGTAGAGTATTTAAACAAGTAGAGTAAATTAAAAAGCTATATTAAGATAGCTTTTTTGTAAAAAAAAAATAAAAATAAGAATTGTCCCAATGGTCTAAAATCGTCCAGATGAAATGTATAACATCCCGACGGCTCATCACCGTCAGGATGGAACGAGATCCCAACCGTCAACTCAAAGAATATTCGTGCATGCCAGACAATATGTCATCCGTCGGATGCTCCAAACCCATGCAAGAGGAAGCCCAAAGGACACCCCGTACATAACCGTTATGTCATATGCTGGTCAGCCTAAAAAGTCAAAACCGTCTGAATGTTCCAATCCTATCTAGAATGAAATTAAATTGATGTGACAATTAACGATGAATGCAATCAATTTGTTGTCATCTCATATATGCATGAATATTAAACCATCTTGAACCATCTAGACGATACTAAACCCATTCGGACATAAAGATCCCCATCTGGACACCTAACCAGACTCAAAAGACCCATCCTAACACATGTCCCGACGGAGGGAAGTCCTGCTCCGACACCCATCGTAATGAGGGCCTTCCCGTCCAAACACACGTCCGGACTATGATCTTTGGACCAAAATCATCCGGATGGTAGTCATCCCCGTCCAGACGCTAAACCACCTTTTCAGAAAAACTCATGCCCCTTGGGCTGCCCTCAACTAAACCTTATAAATAGCCCCCTTTCATTTCTTCACACCAACTTGAACACTCTCTTCCAAAACCCTCTCTACACTCTCACACACTCTCAAATCTCTCCTATACACCAACACCACCTCCAATAAACCAACAATAGCGTTGCAACCATGCAAACGAAGCCGCACCCAACAACAACGTACCATCGTCTGAGAGCCCTCCAGTAATTAGGCCAAGGCTGATCTACACATAATGATGCACTTCCCAGTCACTGACCACTTCCTCTTCTGCAGCTGACGGTTTCCAATGGGCATCGAACTAATGAATTTCGCCCACCTCGATGGATTATTTAACCTGTTAGAGCCGCCATACTCGCGCATTGTCTGACTTTTCAACCAGAATATGTGCTGGGACAATCGTCTCAATGCCGACGACCAAGTAGAGGAGTACATCGCCACCACCATTGACACATACGACATGAAGACACGTCCTCACCCAAGTTCTAAACATCTTCGGCATTGTTGAAGTTGAAATGAACGATGACAGTGTTCCGATACTGGACTTAGTCAATCTCTATGAGATGGATGTTTCCATTTCTGAAGGTCGTGTCCCTCTCAGGAAAATCTTTGCCCGACATGGTGAACTAGCGGAAAACTTTTGGTTCCCTAACATTGTCTTCCGCCAGAATGTATTTCCCATCATACATAAACATAAGCACCGAAATGAAGCCCTATGCACGCTCTATGCCCTACAGACTGACGCTGCCCTATCCATCTCCAAGATGATGGTATAACAGATGAGGAAGGTCCTGGATAACCCAATAGGCTAGGACCCCCCCTTCAAAAACATCATCGCCCCTACCTCACCCTTGCAATCGCATACTACATACGCCCCTTCTCTGTTGTCAGCTCTGAACTTACGGACACTATAATAGCAGTCTACCAGCACGGGAGTTGGACGAAGAGCCTTCGTGCTCTTACCTGTCACCCACCACCACTCGGCTAGCAACAACATCAGGGTGTCAGGACGGACTTTGAGGTAACATCGTATGACCCGCAATCACCTTACCACTCTTCCACATTCACTGTTCCACTATCTGGCCCATCATTCGCCTATACCACCACCCACCCAAGTCCATCCATAGCTGGCACCTTCGAAGAATCTACAGCACCGTGGATTTTCACTTGTGATGCTTATAATGCCCTCGCCGGAGGTCTGCAATGGCTAGACGACTGCTAGGCTGTTCACGAGGAGTATCTCCGACGAATCATGGTCACAATGGCCATTCAGGACCCACTACTTCCACCACCATAGATGGTGTTGTAACGTCCTAGTCTCGGATGAATAAGATTAAAATTATAAACCAATCAAAATACGTTTTAAACTTAATGTTAATCACCAAAATATTCTTTACCCAAAACTTTCTTTAATGAAAAGAAACCACATCCAGAAAAGTCTGATTTTTACCCTTGAAAAGACTTAGAAATATGGGGCAAGAAAGTTGGTCAAAAGAAATAGAAACTTAAAATTTTCGAAAAAGCTGCCCAGTAGGGTACCGCTCGAGCGAGCTCACCACAGCTCGAGCGGTGGACTGGCCGAGAATGCCCAGTTTGTTGACAAAACTTCCTCCCTTTTTTCATGTTGCCTAAAGGGCTAAAATAGATAAGTTTTCCTGCAAGAAATCTAGGAGAAATATACATAAAAACACTTAAAAATTCTTTATTTTGCAACTGAAAAGGTTTAAAACCCAATGTCGAACCAAGAACAATAAACAATAATGTTCTAAACTTGTTAAAAACACCCATACCATCCAACATCCATAGAATAACCAACTCAAACCGGTTTGATGCGAGAAGAAAGAAGAAAGCTACCCAACATACAACTATATAACTTTGCTCCTCACCACATACATATCATGATAAAATATTTACAGGATCTTCTTATATGATTACAACAAGATAAAGGAGTTATACAGACCCAAAATAAACTAGATATGAAACATTTCCCCAACACATGCACAAGTGTGTGCCATCACACAAAAAATGTGAAGAAAACATAGCGCCCAAAGATAATCCTCATTTGGAACATCAATCTCCAACTCTAATCTTATCCGGATCACCTGCAAAAATGGTTTAGGATGAATGAGCTAACGCCTAGCAGGGTGCCTCATAATCCGAGAATACATGGTTTGTATAAGAAGTTGGATATGTAACCCGAAAAATATATGTATATTTTCATATCTCTTTGCAAATCACATCCCATGAAAGTGGAGAGTTTTAACGTTGCATATCCTGTTTTATAAATAAAGAGAGAGAGTTGGAAAAAAAATAAGTGTTTAAGCTTTAAGTAAGCCAAGTGCTTACATATAACAATACCGAGCTAATGCTCATGCATGTGAAATGTATATACATATGTCAATTAAGTATCTCAACATCGTGCATCGTAAGGAGAACATGCTATGTCCCATACCATAGCTCGTGAACCTTGCGCCTACACCCACGCACACCCCGCCCGTATCGTAAAGTAGACAAGTTATGTCCCATACCATAACTCGTAAACGTTACGCTACATATTCACACACTCACAAGAAACAGACCTCGGAGTATCAGACAAGTCTAACCTCGGTTGCACAGTCCCCACGGAGCTCTATCGTGGACCACCCATACGACTCTCATCTACATATGCTGGGAAGGCCTTGGCCATCTCCACTGTACAACCCCCACGGAATCCTCCATCGTGGACCAACCTCACGGAACATGTCAACGCTAGTTGGAAGACTTAGACTACACTCCCTACTCCCCCACATGTCTCAAAACTAAAACGCACGTATCCACAATATATATATCAACCAGGTACACCAGTGGTGAACCTAACAGTAAAACAATCCTGGCCATAATGCCACAATCTCAACCGGGTTCTTACAACCCCAAACACGTGGATACAATCACCATAATGTTATAACCATAACAAGTTCTAAGCAACACAAGCAAGGTGAATCGAATCACCATAGCACATAAATACTAAAGTCCCAAGAAGGGTCGTAGCAAAACACACGGTGAATATAGTCACCACACATATAAACAAAATCTCCATAATTAGCTATCATCACTGTCTACACATAGTAAACCTAATATCACATGAATCCAATCCACAAGGGCAATAATCCCTTAACTATACTAGTATCCCTCATCACATATTACAGGATACACCGCAACGATAACTACGGATCATCCTACCCAAGACTATGGTAAGTAGATGCCACTAAATGATTATACATAGATGAAGTCAAAGTGCAACTATGCACATCACAACCGAGCTACAAGTTACTATCATAACCAATAAGACAACGGGCCTACAAGACTCGAATTATGATCACAAACCTCAAATATCCAACATCATACACCTTAACGATACGTTAGAGTCACAAGCTGTAAGCCATAGGTCTTAAACCTTACTAACTAAGAACCTAAGGGTTCCAAACCACAAAAGAGAAGCCAATCTTTAAGTCTCAAAATGTAACCATTGCCACACCAAAACAAAGCCATAAGTACTATAACGTCAACAAGATTCCTGGCAATATGAAAAATTGAATACCACTATTATAATTCATATCCCATAATCAACGACTCATATAAGACTATGATCCAATCTTTAAATGTTATCTGGCTTGCACATAAGGAAGCCCCCACATATTCTTACAAGATCTTAGGGAACACTCTCATACTTTAAATCAACATAGACAAAACTCAAGTGCATGTCATGCAACGCCATTAAGGTTTTCATGCACAAGCCTCAAATACTCATTATCACATACATACATGTAGTGAATTTAGCTACTAAAACCAACATCCCTTAGTTAACTTCCAATGTAGAGCATAGCCAAGATCAAGGCTAAGCTAAGGAAAAGCCTCCAATATCATACAAAACCAAGCCATAAATGCTATAAATGTTACAATCCTAATAAGGTTCATAGCAACATAAAAAGGTGAACTTGAACCACCATAACCATTATTCTTAATCAAGCTCCAAAGGTAATATCTAACCAAGTTTATGGCCAAACTAAGAAAATGTCCAATAAAGTTTGTAAAGGTAACATAAGTACCCAAGGCAACATCTTACATGCTCTTCCATCTAACATATATAAATACCATCTCACATAAACCAAGAGTACAAGGATCCATAATTTTCTACCATCACGGTAAACACATAGTGAATCTCACACCTTATGAATCAAGGTCTTATATGTTATAAAATTGACAAGGTTCTAGCAACACAAAAGAGAGTGGATTTATCCACTATAAGCAATATCCTTTAACAAAACCTCACAAGGATGGAATATAACCAAATCTGTACATGCCTTAATCTCAACTTAGTCCCTTGCACCAAATGTAAAGTGAGTCTAATACTCCATGAACCAAGGTCATAAGTGTCATAGCCTCATAAGACTTCTAACAAAAGTGCACAAGGAGAATTCTACCACCAAAGCTCTTAGTTCTTTAATTGAACATCGCAAATAACGCTTAACCGAGTCCAAAACTAAACTTGGAAACATTCTCAACATTACAACTCTAAGCAATCTAGGTACCATGAACCACTCTCCATATATCATATGTATAACATATCAAAAAAAATTAGGTTACAAGTTTAACCTTACAAGACCCTCAAGATTACCCTTAAACCCCTAACTACATAGGCCCCTCTACAACACATAAGCCACAAGGAGCCAAGGAATAGCAATTAACAAGCATTAGAACGTATAAATTAAACACATTTTCGGGTCCAAGGGGTAGGGGATCTTGATACATAAGAAAACTTTACCTAAAATACAAAATCCATACATAATTGAAAGCTACAACATATACAAAGTCCAAACTTCAAATATTAGTAGGGATCCTACCTCAAGAAGTCAAGAAATCAAAGCTAATCCCCAATCTCGAGCTCCATCTGAAACCCTAGCTTCAAAACAAGAAGAAAAGAGCACAAAATCATGAGAGGATAGAAGAGGAATGAGATTTCTAGGGTTTAGGTTGAAGGAACTCACCAAACAAAGCCTTGGATGCTCCAAAATATCCTCCAAGAACCCCCAAAACTACTGCCTTCGGAGCCCTAATCGACTTTAGAGAGAGAGAGAAGAGGAGCAAATGAAAAGAATAAGCCTCGGCCAAAATTTTATCTTGCTGTCCCGATACTACCGCTCGAGCGAGGTGGTGACCGCTCAAGCGGTACCCCTGTTTCAGCCAAAAACCAGAAATTGAAAAATCGAAAAATCGAGTTTCGTTTTCGACTCGAACGTTCCCACTTCGCGCTGAACATCTCGGAATAATATACCAAAGGTTTCCAAGCCAGCGGTAATATCGTGGAACCTCGAATTACTTTTCAAAAGTAATTCAATTGAAACTAATAACCTCTTTAAAGAGAGCTTTAGTTTAAAATTTTTTTTACGTGCTTTTTAATTATATATATTAATTCGATTTGTCCACGATATTATACGAACTAGGGTAATGGAAGTCTCATTTGGAAACATGAAGCTTCGTCGTAATGTGTTTCACGCTTCCCACCATCCCGCATTGGAAGTCGATTGCTTTATAATTGACCACATTGGGGAGGCAACATAGCAAGCCCTGCCTGCCATCTTCACCAACGATCCTCTGGAAGCCTGTTTGGCTTATTTTGGGGAAGACTTTTTAGAGCTTGATCTAACAATTAAAAAATCCAATGCTGAGCTTGAAATGGCAGATTATGTGGACACACCTCCATAGGTGTCCCGCCTCGAATAACTATCCCCACTCTCATCTGTCCCCGCCATGCCATCCCTAGAAGCCCCACCTGCACTTGAGTTGAGGCCTCTACTGAGCTCACTCAAGTACATCTTCCTTGGGCCCACTAGTACCTTGCCAGTAATAACTACCTCGACTTAATGCCCATACAAGAGGAGCAATTGATTGCAGTCCTCAAAGCCCACAAAGGAGATATAGTGCGGTCGGTGGCCGACTTGAAAGGGATTGACCCGTCCGTTTGCATGTATCGCATCCATTGTGAGGAGGACACCAAGCTTACAAGTGAAATGCAACGGCAATTAAATCCCAACATGAAGGAAGTTGTAAAACAAGAGGTAGTGAAACTGCTAGATGTAGGTATCATCTACCAAATCTCAGATAGCAAATGGGTGAGCCCCACGCAAGTCGTACCAAAGAAATCAAGGCTCACCGTGGTATTGAACGACAAAGGAGAATCTATCCCTACACGAACAACTACTGGATGGCGAGTCTATATTGACTATTGCAAGCTAAACGCCATGACGAGGAAAGACCACTTTCCTCTACCCTTTATCGATTAAATCCTGGAGCATTTAGCTGGGCAAAGCTATTATTGCTTTTTGGATGGCTACTCAGGCTACAACTAAGTACCTGTCTACCTCGAAGACCAGGAGAAGACAACATTCACCTGCCGTTTTGGCACATTCGCCTACAGGCATGTGCCTTTCGGGTTATGCAAAGCACCTACCACCTTCCAAAGGTGCATGATGTCCATCTTCTCTAACATGGTAGAAAAATTCCTTGAAGTATTCATGGATGAATTCTTCGTGTTCGGTCCTTCGTTCGAAGACTGTCTCTCAAACCTAATCCTCGTGCTTAAATGCTGTTAAGGGATAGAATTAGTACTTAGCTAGGAGAAGAGTCACTTCATGGTCCAACAAGGGATTATGTTGGGAAACATAGTCTCCAAAAGAGGAATAGAAGTGGACAAAGCTAAAGTCAACCTTATCTCTAAATTGCCACCACCCACAACTGTACGACGGATCGGCTCCTTCTTAGGCCACGTTGGTTTTTACAGAAGATTCATCAAAGATTTCTCAACGATCTCGAAGCCCCCTTTGCGATCTTCTTTCCAAGGAGGCTACGTTAAACTTTGATGATAATTTTATGCGTGCCTTCGAACATCTAAGAGATGCTCTATCTACATCATCGATCTTGCAGTCACCAAATTGAGCTATACCATTTGAAATCATGTGTGACGCCTCTGATTATGCTGTGGGAGCTGTACTTAACCAAAGAGAGAACAAGGTTCCCTATGCCATTTACTATGCTAGTAAGACTCTGAACGATGCACAGTTAAACTATACAACCACGGAGAAAGAGCTACTGGCAGTAGTTCTTACATTGGACAAGTTCAGATCGTATCTACAAGGATCTAAAGTGATTGTCCACACTGACCATGCTGTCCTTAGGCATCTCCTGGCTAAGAAAGACACGAAACCCCGCTTGATTCGATGGATCTTACTTCTTCAAGAATTTGATCTAGAGATCCACGACAAGAAGGGCACTGAAAATTCTGTAGCTGATCATCTCTCCCGACTCATAGTGCAGTCCCCCACTGACCATGTGCCTGTATGAGACTCGTTCCCTGACGTGCAATTTTTCTTGGTCACTACTATCTAGCCGCCCTGGTTTGTAGATATAATCGATTATTTGGCGGTGGGACGCATCCCAAACGATTGGTCCAAATAGCAAACGGACCGATTTTTCTCACAAGTACTACTTCTGGGAAGACCCGGAGCTCTTCAAATATTGTGATGACCAAGTCATACGATGATGCGTACCCGAGGATGAAGTAGAAAGCATTCTCCGATTCTATCACTCATTAGCATGCGGTGGACACTTTAGTGGAAGGAAGACTGCCGCCAAAGTACTTCAGAGTGGATTCTATTGGCCAACACTTTTTAAAGATACCCACGATTATTGTAAGTGATGCCTACGATGCAAAATTAACATAATGACTGCGAAGGACATGATGCCCCTAAACCCAATCTTAATTGTCTAACTCTTCAACGTTTGGGGCATCGACTTTATAGGGCCATTTCCACTATCCTTTGGATGCGAATATATCCTGGTAGCAGTTGACTATGTATCCAAATGGGTCGAAGCTGCAACCACCAAATCGAATGATCACAAAGTTGTGGTAAAATTCTTACAGAGTAACATATTTTCTCGATTTGGTTTTCCGTGAGCAATTATCAGCGACGGTGACACACACTTCATGAACAAGTACTGCTCCGCCATGCTCCAACGATACTTGATTTCACATAAGGTAGCCACTCCTTATCATCTACAAACAAGCGGCCAAGTCGATGTGTCAAACAGAGAGATAAAGAATAACTTAACTAAAACCGTCTGTCCCGATCGTAAAGACTCGTTCGACAGACTACATGATGATCTATGGGTGTATATAACTACTTATAAGAACCTGATTGATATGTTCCCGTATCATCTAGTCTTCGAAAAACTGTGTCACTTGCCAATTGAACTTGAGCACCGAGTATATTGGGCAATAAAGACTTTTAACATCGATATGCCAAATGTTGGCGACCATCGTAGATTACAACTCAGCAAGCTAGAGGATCTACGTAATGAGGCATACGACAAACATATTCATTGGAAAACTTTTCAGCCCAATCAAAAAGTCTGGCTGTTCAACGCTAAGCTTCGGTTGTTTCCAGACAAATTGTAATCATAGTAGGAAAATCCACATGGCACCTATCAGCTGCTTAATCCAAAAAAAAAATGGCAAGTTTCTCAATGTCAACGGGCAAAGGATAAACCCGGATATTGAAGGAATATCAGTAAACCCAGAAGCTAATTCCATCGAC
>JAULLG010535923.1:0-10926 GCA_035668355.1 Sarracenia leucophylla
GTGATCTTCAGGATCACAATTATGTATTTTATTAATAATATCTCTAAGAATTACAAGAGGAGCATTTGGGGAGAGTATCACTTGGGGAGAGGGATGGGGTGTATTCTCTCAAAAGGAATACGATATCCTTTTATAGGAGAAGATCAACTACCATGACAAAATGGTGGTGATTGGGATAGTTGGGAGTAATGGTGATAGTTGGGGTAGTTGGGAGTCCATATTGAATACATTTTATGTCAGGTCAATTACAAAGAACAATAAAACCCTAAAGCCCTCCGTCCACAACGACCCAACCAAAACCACAAAAACGGAGCCCGCAAAAAACCCCCTCCGGAGACGAACGTAATACTGTAATAGTCCCCGCAAGTCGCTGTTCTCGGTCGGAGACAAACGCCTGCTACGTCGAGCTCAACGGGACCCTCCTACATTTCATGCCCGACCCCCGCCGGAGTAGCACGACTTCTCGTTCCGCCGGTAAACTTGTGCATGACGGCGTGGTACCCACTGTATACATAAGAATTTCTCCGACAAGAGACCCGAAAGGAAGAGGTATCTGAGGCAGTAGTAGGTGGTGCGTTGTTAGTTGTTGGTATCTCTTTCAAAAACTCGGCAAATTTCGAAAGAGAATGGAATAGACCAAATTCATTCCAATTTTTTGAAGAATAATGCTTCTCAACCAATCCCATCCAAATCTTGTTTTCTTACGACCGTACTCGCCACTTCCTTCAAAGTGCAGACAAAAGTTGTGTGGCCAAAAGCAACCCTTTTCTCGTGTTTTTGCCTTGGCCAATCCAAGTGGGTCAGGTGATTTCCCGTGGCTCAGTCTGCCCCAGTCAATTCGCCGTAGTTCCGAGCGGTTCTTTTCGAAATTCGGTGATTCAGTGAAGAAAGAAACTGGGTTTGATTTGAAAGAGGCTAATGTTAGGGTCGCTGGTTTCGTGGGTCGGTTTCAGGAAGCCGCAAAGAAAGGCGAGGTCGAGTTCTATAGGTTCAGGTCTGAATTGGTTCCTGAGTTCATCAATTGGAATAAATGGGAGCGATGGAAGGTACTTTCTCTTACTTATTCGATTCTATTGTGTTACTGAAATAGTAAGAAACTCAAACTCGACTTTGTTTTTAAACTAAAATGATTCCATTTTCTTCTCTCTCTCCGCGTGTGCGTATGTGTGTCTCTTTTCCTCTGGCATGGCGTGAAAAAACTGCTGCTAGTTTTTTAGTCGCTTCATCAGTAATGGTGCCAAATAGTTCTATTTTCTTTTCGTTTGAAGCTAAAGAAAACATTTTGTTTTGTTATTCTCAGGATGTCAAGAGTTGGGATCCCAAAAGAGTCGGTGCCTTGGTGCTCTATTTTTTTATTGTGTTGTTTTCTTGTCAAAGAGTATACATGGCGTTTCGAGCTCCATTCATAGACCGTCAAAGAAAAGAATTGACCGAGGCATATATGGAGGCATTAATTCCTGAGCCAACTCCCACTAACATTAGGAAGTAAGCACATTACTTATCTCATAAATGTATACAATCTATCTATGAGAAGGCAAAATGATGGCAAGAAGAAAATAAATTTTTGAAAGACGATGTTCCCACGAAATTTATTACCACTTCGAACAGCGGCCTATTATTTATCACCAACCATAATTTATTTGAGGAGAATTGAGAGATCATTTTACCCTCAACCTCTTCTGTTGTTTCTGGTCTCTCTTTCTTTGTGGTATGTTGTTACGTTTTTCTATTGTAATTTGTAAGTCTCTTGCTAATTGGTGTTTAGTGGTGCTTAAATTTATCTTGATGAAGCTGAAGCAATGGAAGTCTAATCTGAAACCATCTTAAGCTTGGGAGGTTCGGTTGAGCCTTTTTCAAGCTCAAGTATGATATTTGTCATGCCAAGGCAAGATGAGCAGCATGATATAATCCTTCCAAGAACTCCCCGAAACGGCTGCATCCATTGTGCTTGATATCGTTCTTCTATCAACTCCACACACCCTGATATGCAATTCTCACCTACAGCTGTAGATACACATACAGTGATTTTTTGGGCCATTTAGTTGGGACACAATGCTAGGGTATTTAAGAAAAACTTGACGAGGGCAATTCGTTATGGGATAGAATGTGTAATTTATCATCTTTTTGGGTATTGGTTTCTCCTCCATTCAAGGGTATCCAGTTGTTTTTTGTAACCAACAAGAATTTGACTTTATTTGATTTATTGTTTTATTTCTAATTTTTTTTTCTAAATAGTAAATATCTTTTTAAAATAAATCAATTTATATCAATACATGGAAAAATAAAATTTATCTGGCCTCTCCGAGTAGGAAGTAGGAACTCCTGGTTCTGTCCCTGGTCATTTTGGTTTGATTGTGTGCATGTACCAACGCTCAACATGTTTGGATGATCTGTAGAAATTCATCGCTCATTACTGTCCTCTAACATGCTTAATGTCCTAGAAAATATCCTAGATGCTAATGCCGTGAGTACTTATTGGAAGTGTTGTGATTTTCTTTTGCAGTTGTTATCTTTATGCTCCTTATCAATTGCAAACAGCAGCAGTGATCATTGCGAGATAATATTTGCCCTTCTCTGTACACGTAACAGTCTAATTTTGGGCAATCGGAGTAAATTAAGCCTGGATCATTGATCAGATCCAGCTAAATGAGCTGAAAGGCGGTCTCTATATTAACCAGAATGGTACTATGATCTTAGTGGGGCGTGGAAACAAGACGACTAGAATGGGAAGAATATTAAAAAACATGATGAATAACTAATGCTAATTGTACTACTTATGTAACCCTGAATTTCATATATTTTTAGTATAAATATAATTATGACTTATGAATGGAGCGTTCTATAGCAGAAAACTAATTGGAAAATTGAGGAGGATAGAAGTATCTTTACTATAATGGGTCTGGATTCAAATTAGACACCTAGTTCCAGGGTGAGTTATGTAATATGAAGAATTAGGGTTCAACTTTGAACGTTGCTAACTGGGTGCTTGTAATGGACTTTAAAGATTTTATTGTTTATGATTTTCCTTCTCCTTTATAGGTTTAAAAAAAGTGTGTGGAGGAAGACAACCCCCAAAGGCCTGAAACTGAAGAAATTCATTGAAAGCCCTGATGGAACACTTATTCATGATGGTTCTTATGTTGGTGAAGATGCATGGGATGATGATCCTGAGCTCCCTCAGGATAATGTCAGAGGAATTATAGAAAATGATGCAGAATTGAATGCCGAAGAAAAGAAGATGCTAAGAGAAGATTTGGGAATTTCAGGTTGGTGCGTCTGTGCAGTTGCTCTGTTTAAGTTGAACTTAAAAGTAGGTTTCTTTCTTTATCTCTTCTTTGCATGCAGAATGAAATGTTCACGAAATCACATTTAGTGTTATGCCTGTTTCTCATTGGAAAATGGCGGACCCGGAAGCTTTTTCTATCAAGGATTTTTTCTTTTTGCTTTAAAATCTTAAGTTAAAGTTGATTTTCTCCTGTTTTCGGAGGTACTACAAAATCATGACTTTTTTTGTGTGGAGAGAATAGATCAAATAAAAAATATGACATGAGTTGTGTTTATGGGGAAGAGAAAATTGTTCGGTGTGACGTAATTGTGTTGCTCTTTGAACTTCTAATTAAGTTATACTATTTTACAACATGCAATTTTTTATGAAGCTTACATAAATTTAAGTAGTTTTTGTAAACATGTGTATCATGCAAAACCAGATGGAAATAATATCTTAAGGAATTCTGTGCAATTTAAAACTGAATTGTCACCCGGAGAATATCCCGAGAAAAGTATATTCACATCCACACTCACGCACGCAGATTTTCCTGGCAACTAGTATTTTTTGCTAAGTGAAAGGGTGAAGAAAAATGCATGTGTACATGCAGAGATTTTTATATATGTATTTCTGAAAGTTCTGCCGCTAATAGTGTCATGTGATTGCTTATCAGAAGAAAAATGTACTCTGTTATTTGATAGAAGCATAGGTTGTTGACTTGTCTTTAAGCATGTATGACCATCTATTTTCCCTCGACATATTAATTATTGGACTGCCTTCTTTGTCTCTGAACTATATGATCCAATGTTTGTTTGATATAACCTTCCTTATCATGTTCTTTGGCAGTTGAAAATCAAGAAATAGAGGAACATGGCGTGAGAGGCTTCAAACGTGGAATGGAATTCTTAGGAAAGAAAAACTAGCTGAGCAATTGGATTCATTAAATGCCAAGTATGTTGCCGAATTTGATATGAAAGAGGTCGAGGACAATCTTCGCAAAGATTTGATGGAAAAGGCCAAAAACACTCAAGGTACTCGTGCGTTGTGGATCTCTAAAAGATGGTGGCGCTACCGTCCAAAACTTCCTTACACCTATTTTCTTCAAAAACTCGACTCCTCCGAGGTGAGGGTTTTTCTTTGTCCTATTCTTGTTCGGTTTGAAGTAACTACTTGCTGTACATGGGAGATACCATGACCGCAAATATTTAATGGATACCTTTAAACTCTTAGGAAGGTGCTTAAATTTAAAACAGATTTATTTTCCTTGCAAATTTGAAGGCGTCATGACTCTCTTTAGAGTTGAATCTTCATAAATGTGAAACACAGATAGCGGACCATCATTCTTGTACTCAATTTTGAAAGTGCTATTATTGAGGTCCTACTATGATTTGTACCTTAGTTGAAGAACATCCTACAGCATTTTAGAGTCTCATTTCTGCGATCTAGAGCAAGTTTCAAGTTACAACCCCATTCCCATCCAGAGCAAGTTTCAAGTTAGGATGAAACCTCTCAAACATACGAGTCTCGAAATAACAAAAGAAAAACTCTAGAGGAAGAGAAACTATGTTGTAGCCATCAAACTATAGAAATAAATTGATTCTCATTTATATAACAATAACAATAACAATAACAACAACAACAATAATAATAATAACAATAACAACAACAACAATTATTATTATTATTATTTGGACTTGACGTCAATCCTAATATTTATTTATAGTTTTAACATATACAATAGCAATTGAGCACTATGCAAAAAAAAGTTTCTTACAGTACATTCATATATACACTTGTATATACTGTGGCCATCACCCCTGCCTGCTTCCAGTTTGTGCAGCAATGATCTGTACATGCTAAGAATAGAATGAATTCAGATGCTGTGGACAGAAAAAAGAGACTTGCTTCAAATGTGGAGTTACAAAAAACTGTTTTTAATTCATTCTCATGTGGTGCTCAGACAATTCTGAGTCAATTATATTCCTTTTTTGATTGGTTAATTAAAATTCCTTATCCTGATGAAGTTTTTAATTTCGTGTATTTATGGGCAGGTCGCTGCTGTAGTCTTTACAGAGGACCTAAAGCGACTTTATATAACAATGAAAGAAGGCTTTCCATTGGAATATGTTGTATGTCTGTGCCTTTTTTCCCACTCTTCTGTATATTGATATATATTTTTTTTCCCCATAATTGAAGGACATATCTCGTTGGCTAAAAACTGCTTCTTGTGAATTTTATTTTACAGGTTGACATTCCACTTGATCCTTATTTGTTTGAGACTATCTCTAGTTCTGGAGTTGAAGTAGATCTCCTTCAGAAGCGGCAGATCCATTACTTTCTAAAAGTTGTAATTGCACTACTACCCGGGATACTGATTTTGTGGTTAATAAGGGAATCTTTGATGCTGCTGCATATTACCTCCAAGCGTTTTCTGTATAAAAAATATAATCAACTTTTTGATATGGCTTACGCCGAAAACTTTATCATGGTATATTTTTGGATTATGAAGATTGTTTTCTTTCTCTTTCTCTTGGTTATCCTTTATCCCAATATTTTCATCATCCATGCAGCCAGTTGGAGAAGTTGATGAAACTAAATCCATGTACAAAGAAGTGGTGTTAGGTGGAGATGTCTGGGATCTTCTGGATGAGTTAATGATTTATATGGGAAATCCTATGCAATACTTTGAGAAAGGCGTAAAGTTTGTTCGGGTACGCTGTTCTAAGTCTTGAAACAATGGAACAGTTTGAGCCATGATTATAATAGTTCAGTTTGCAATTTAAACTTTCTCATTTTTATGTGCATGACAGGGTGTTCTTCTGTCCGGACCTCCAGGAACTGGAAAAACACTTTTTGCACGGACTTTGGCAAAAGAAAGTGGGATGCCTTTCGTTTTTGCTTCTGGTGCTGAGTTTACTGATAGCGAGAAAAGTGGTGCTGCAAGAATTAATGAAATGTTTTCTATTGCTAGGAGAAATGTAAGAATCTTCCCGTCTTTTATAAACTAATGCACAATATTTTACTCAAGACTTTTGCTATTCACTACAAATAGGTAGTC
This sequence comes from Sarracenia leucophylla, assembly GCA_035668355.1. Lineage (NCBI taxonomy): Eukaryota > Viridiplantae > Streptophyta > Magnoliopsida > Ericales > Sarraceniaceae > Sarracenia > Sarracenia leucophylla. The sequence goes on from JAULLG010535923.1 coordinate 6,324, forward strand.
TTGTTTCTTTGTTAAAGAGAGCTAGTTTTTATGCCAAGTTAAAGACCTGCAAAAATAATAAGTTTCTTATGCAAAATAGCGGAGGTTAACATGGTGTTTGCCAAATTGAAATATTTCTAAATGTTAGTTTGTAGGATTTTTTGGATAGTTAAATTTAAAATTTAATTTTTAAAATAATTTAAAGTCTGAATGAATGCATCAATACACACGTAAAGTTTGAATAGTTCAAACTACTACCTTTGTTTCCAATTCTCTAGGTCTTCCTAGAGTTCCATAATGATGTATGATATTTTCATGCAATGAAAGTCTCCCACAATTGGATTTTCAATGGCCGAAGGTAGTATTCGTGGTGTTGCAATGAATCCAGTGGATCATCCTCATGGGAGGTGAGGGGCGCACGAAAGGAGGTAGACCTTCGGTGTCACCTTGGGGGAAGCTTCCAAGCCGCTCTACCCCGCTTCTTGTGATTGAGTTTAATGAAGCCCGGTTCGGAACGAGCCCCGACAGAGGAGTAGAGTCATAGGCAAATGCAACTTAAGTGGATTCAGTGCCTGTTGAAGTGGCAATCCCAACTCCCAAGGCCACTAAAATGCAGACATGAACAATCACAATGGGAAAAGAGAGTGGCGCTGTTTTCATTGTTCTTTTTGTGGTACAAGAAAGACATAATAGGACTACCGTGGGCATCATAAGGTGTGAACAGGCACACTTGGAGAGTGCAGTACAACAGAGTTTTGGGCTAGAGTTCTAAAGGGTAGAAGATAAATTTGCGGGCTTGTAAAAGAAAAAGGGCTAAAATTGGTTTTGGTTTCAAATAGTCACAACTTTCTGGATTTTCATAAGCGCTGCTTACCTGATAATATGGAAGCAAGTAATTTAGGATTTAGTTGTCAAGATCAAGATCAACCACAAAAGGAATGGCCGGATGGGAGTTTCTTATATACGTATTAAGATCCGAAAAAGTCTATGCAACTGGCCCCGACTGACAAGAGAAGAAGAAGAAAAATAGGTTTAGTGCTTTCTAATATATCCTCTCCACCTCTAAGTATTTATATTAAAGTAATAAAAGTCGAAATTACGAGAAGACCTTTCAGACAGAAACTAAAGTAAAATAAGAAAAGAATTACTATAACACTATGTGAAACGAACCTCCAGCCAATAGAAACAACTAATACGGTCTATGTATTATGTAGATCTAAGTCGCTCATGCATCAAATATTCCATCATACGAGTGTGGCTCACCTAATGAATGGCTGAATAACAATACTATTTTAATTTAGTCAATGAAGTGTTTTTTTTTCTTTGAATTTCTTTTAGGGTAAAAGGGTCTTTAGAGGTAGTCGTGGGATGACTTACGATTTCAATGAAGTCGTGTTTTCCTTTTACACTTTCACATGTGTTGAATTTATTTTTTAAGGTTGTCTTAAGATTAAAGTTGTGTTTCGAAACACAACTTTATAAATGACTTGAGTTTGGGAAATAAGTTGAACAGTTCAGGGAAATAAGTTTCCAAACAATGTGGATTTAGCATAAAAATAAATAAATATGTAAATAAAAACTCAAAAATGGGCCCTAGAGCTCAATCAATTTCCATTTTGTCTCCTTGCAGTTTTGCATTGAGTTCCTTTGACATGAATTTTTGTGTGGCTTGAGAAGTCCTTTTTTTTTTACTTTCTAATCATGTGGTTTTAAAGTTCTCAACGGCTTTTTAGTTATAGCTTACACCCACCCGCGAAATTACCAATTGGACATCCCCTGGCAAATGTTGGGCACTCATCCACATGTCTTATTATCTTCTTTTTTCCTTTTTGTGGGCGCTTCAAATACTTGACGAATACACGTTTTCCATTTAGAAATTGATGTAACACATTACAAATTTGAAAAAAAAAAAAGAAATTGGGATGATGTTAAAGGATGTATGATTTAATTTAACATTTTTTATATAATGTAATTTTTATGCAAAGGATATATTCCTATATAATTTGTACAATACATGTTTTTTTTTTATAAAAAAAATAGTGTTATGTTGCATAATTCATTATATCCGAGTAAGATATTATGTTTTCGATGCCATGACATGTTGTGTCCTACGTGTTGTTTTGAAAATACTCGTGTTGGAAATAATTGTGTTGACACGTAAGTGTCCTGTTTTGTCTCGTGTACGTCTCTGGGATACTTAGCCTAAACCCCAGGGTGATTCAAAGGTACACAACCTTTTTTAAAAGAGTCTGTACCCTAAACCCCATGATCAACTAATTTAAAAATACAAAAATACACTTTCCAAGTAAACTATATATATTAGCCTCCATATCAGTTTACTAACTTGAATTAGCAAAATTCGAGGCTCCTAAATCTACCATGGATATGTTCTTTTCCACTCTGATCATCAACAAAAGTGTTGCTACTTTTAAGTTTTTTTGCCAGCAAAATGGATAACTTAACAAACGGCGTTGTAGGTCACCAAAGAGATGCAGTTAGTCCCAACCAATACAAATAGAGCCTTGTGAACACTTTCCTTTGCCTCCGAAAATTTCTTACTACACAAATTCTATTCTTTCACCAAATGGGCAACACTTTTGCTTACCTTACTATTTTTCTATGCATGTTAATTTGTATATGTTGCTTAATCTTAAACTGAATACACATGCAAAAGCACTACTACAGTACCTGCCTCTGGTGTATACATTACCTTTCAACATCTGAATTATCATTTTATTTGAAAAATTACTATATATGTTGTCTTTTGATAGAGTGGACTTGAAGCCATATTGGGGCTTTTGCTCTGATGGCTGAAAGAACTAAGTGTATTCGTTGATGGTTTATAGCCTCAATAGGTTTCTGGTTTGGAAGGTGTTTTATTAGTTGTATCTTGACTGGTTCTTTCTCATTTCATGAATTTTAACATCCCTTTTTGCTGCAAACTGGTTTTAGGATCTCTTGCTGTCCAATTTTGGAACTTGAGAATTTTAATTCTCCACCTTGGAATCTTTGACATGTACTTTTTAAGAGGTACATGGTTTTTACTTTTGACCCAATAAGCGATCAACTAACCTAGTAAGCCTCCCCCTACACTCCCCCCCACCTCCCCCCTCCTCTTCTCTCCCTCCCTCCCTCCCTCTCTCTCTCTCTCTCTCATTAATATATAACTAGCATTTCAAACCAAGAATCGGAAAGCCAACTAACTTAAAGTGGTGAACCTCTTACTGTCATGTTATGCTTTATTCCTATACCTTCTGTAACAAGGCATGAATATCAAGAGCAACGTCATGAAGCGACCAGATAATAAATGCAGCAGCTAAATCTCAGAAAAAAATCCCAATTAGGATGTTAGCTGGAACTTTTCAACTTATATGTTGCTAGTAAGCCTGTAATTATACTCCATCAACAGAACCCAAATTTTTTGCTATTGAAGCATTTTCCTAATTATAATTATGGGAAACCACTTATTTTCCGAGAAATGCTTTTAGTCGCTTTATAAAACTCTTGGTCTAACAGCTAATGCCATAAACTCTTCCATGCTTAGGCCTCACAAAGTGGGGGTTATCCTCGTATTAATAACTGGGATCTTTTGGAAACTATAATTATGGATTTCCTCAAGATGAAATCCCTTGTTTTCACCTTTTTTCCCATTTTCAGAAAGCGTACTCGAATATTATTATTACGGACCCCACACAATAACCAACATCTTGATGCAGGCTCCTTGTTTTGTATTTGTGAACGAAATTGATGCTATTGCTGGGAGGCATGCGAGAAAAGATCCACGAAGAAGAGCGACATTTGAGGCTCTGATTTCACAGCTTGATGGAGAGTTAGTATCTTGTATCGTATTTTTTCACTGCCTGTCCTTTTGCAGTGCTTTGGAAACCAATGCTTTAATATGTGTTTCAAATATTGCAAAAACATGAGTTTGGGGAGTTTAAATTGTCACTTTGTTATAGGCACTTTATGCTGCAGGTCGCTTAGAAAGGAAGATTCAATATACAAAGAACTGCATACATCGCACCTTTACCACCTTCAACTTCCCTTCCCCCCCCTAACACCAAAAAAATTAAAAAATAATTAAATAATTAAACCTACATGCATGCGCTTTTCTCATCCCCCTATTTTTCTTCTCTCTCAATAAGCACTAGATTTCGTTGAAGAGGCCAACGGGGGGTGCATTAGGCTTACATGCAATGTGTACAGGCATGGCAGCTTAACTCATATATTGGAATGAATAAGTCAATCGTTCACTTTATCAAAGAATCAGAAGGAGGTGAGATCCCACAAAGTCAAAAATTCAAAGTACTTGGGATAACCCCATTTCAATCCACTTATTAAAAATCCCTTTATTCCTCCATGCAACTCCACTGAACAATCAATCATAGGAAAACATCGCATGCTTTGCACACATTTCTTCTAGCACAAGTTACACAACCCATATAACCAAAGAATTTCTCTTGCACAGATCCTGTGTAGAGAATAATACCCTCTTAGGGTTTCCATTGCACAAATTTTGTATTTATACAAACTATATGACTGGACAAAAATACCTTCAAGGATATATTGAATATTACAACTTTGACCCTAACTCATATATACAAGCTTAATATAATATAACTTA